>PVJO010001844.1:0-159096 GCA_004026905.1 Hystrix cristata
ATCTTTCCTATCTTAATCCTAATATATGTATCAATTTGTATCCTGCAATTTCCCCACACACAGTACATCAGAAAGGTTTGGGGTACGACTTTATAATTTTTACAGTAATTATTTAAATGGCTGCAAAATATTCCTTTGGGTAGACATGTAATATTCTTTAAAGATTATTTCCCTTCTGCTGGATATTAAATTGTTACTATAATTATCTTGCTATTACAAAAATTCCCTTGATGATATCTTTGTACAGATGAATATTCCTGTGGTTAAGATGATTACTTTAGAAGGGTTTTCTCAAACTGGAATTAGTGAGCTAAAAGGTATAAACCGTTCTTATAGCTTAATACATACTGCCAAACTTATTTCAAGGGGTTATAGAGATGTGTGCTCCCACTGGCAATAGATAAGAAAAGTGCTGAATTGCTACAGTCCATGTTCCAACCAGATATCAGAGAAAAAAAGATTTAGAAAAATAAAATCTTCCTCACTCCACTAAATAAAGCTCTCAAAAAAATAAATAAATAAATAAATACAGCTCTCAGTAGCCCTCATGTTCAAAGAAGTTGTGCAAAACTCTGATATCTTTAATGCCCACATTTTGGAACAAATTCAGGAGCGAACAGTCTTGCAATTTTTTGGTTGATCAGGAGACTTACTAAAATAATTTAAAAAAATAAAAGCAATCAAAAGGGAGGGAGGAGGGGAGAAGAAACCACAAAAAACAAATTTTGCCTTGTTCAGTTCTCGCAGATGAGAATGACTAGAACTGGTTGTCATTTGCTGGAAATTATTTGGTAGGAGTGACCTGCACATTTGCTCTTGAGTTATATGGGGCTTGATCTTTGTCAAAGAGCTAAAAGCCAATGGTAGAAACTTTCAACACAAATTTTTTCTGTGTTTCTTTTTCTCTCATTGGTATTTTTTTTCCTGTGGTGAAAAGAAAGAGTACAATTCTGTACATCCTCTGGTGTTGCCAAACACACACACATAAATCCTCTCACAATCTTTCCCATGGACAAAAAATATGTTGACCCATTATCAATCATTTTTTTCAACAATAACTGAAATAGCCAATAATATACAATTCTACATTGGCAATCAGAAGGTTAAAATTAATTTTCCAACTAGACAAATTTCTTACTGATTGCGTCTCCTGAGAGCCGCCTATGCTTTGGGGACAAAATATAATTCACCAATCAAATCTCTGACACAGAACAAGAAGTCTGCGAAGTTCGTTCATTTGTTTGTTTCTGCTTTGTTTCAAAACAAGTAAGAATGGTTTCTCCTCACTGAGAGGACTCTGGGCACATAACAGTGTATGTTCAAGTTCAAAGTTGAGGTAAAATCGAAACTCACTACTAAAACTCACAGACCAACCTATTCTGCTGGCCTGTAGTTATGAGCCATTTTTTAGAAGAGATTGCAATGTATGAGTGCCATGTTCTTTTCCACAGATCACAGGAAGAAAGGAGGAGAGGTGGCTCCTATGTATATTTTATAACTGGCCTTGTTCTTGTAAGAGATCCGAGGAACACAGCGCATACCTGAGGGCCTGTACTATATTGCACCAGATCTACAGGTCAGATTTCTGGCGATTCGCAGGTTTCACATACACCGCCAAAGAGGCAGCCTGCCCCAAGCCAACAGGGCTCAAATGACACCATGACCCTATCGCGCAACCAAATACAAAACATGCTTCAGAAGAAATAGAGAGTTAAGTCTTTTAAGAATCAAAATTAAAAATTAGAAAGAAATTCAAGTGAACATCATGTCTCTAGAGCAAATTTTTTTAGGTGGCAGATGAAATATAAAAGGACAAGATGCATAGATTTCATTCATTTGGTCAGCACAGCCTTTGATATTAAGAACTGGGTGCTGATGAATAAGCGCAGGCACAGTCTCTCTGTTGCAGGTCTTACATTCCAGAAAGCAATGATAAACCACCTAATCGGATGACATAAACTTTCTACATTTAACTTCCTATAGAAATAAAACCAAAAAAGGTAAAAGGCAAAATCCTCCCCCCCCAAAAGAAGCCAAAATCTCCAAAAACCTCAGCAAGTACAAATGTTCATATCCTCTTACCATAGAGTTTATTCAAAACAACAACAGTAACAAAAGACCACTAAAATTCCACCTAATAAGCAATGACTGTGACCAGGAAGTATATAGAGAGGATTGCAGGTAACTGGTTAATGAAAAACTAGAATATGGACTTTCTGCTCAAACACATTAAATTAAAATAATGAGATACCATTTTTGTTTACTATCAAATTTATAATACCTTCTTAAAATAGCAATAAACAAGAATTGTACAGATTTAAAGAAATTATACTGTATTCGTTGCTGATGTAATATGTATCAAGGACTCATATATAACCTCTGCCTAGTAAGTGCCGTTTGTGACAATACATAAAATATGATTCCTTTTGGGGGGGTGCTGGGGATCAAACTCAGGGCCTTGTGCTTGCTAGGCAAGCGCTCTACCACTGAGCTAAATCCCCAGCCCTAAAACATGATTTTTAAAGTTAGGAAAGACTTCATGTATTGAGTCTTATCAGAGCACTAGTTTTTTTCATTTGAATAGTGAGTACGTACTAATGTTCCTGCAAAACAAAATTGTGTATATACGCAAAAGTTGTTATAACACAAAATTCTCCAGTGAACTGGCCACTTATATTCTATTCAAATATCTCTCCCTGCTTAACCTGCATCCAGCATTGCCAGTAGGTATCTTTGTCAGTTGTTTTTCTCCTTCATGTTAAAAGGATTGTCCAACAGTAGATTGCAAATAAAATGCAAATCCGCCTCAAAGGGAAAATGCAAATTTAACCCTAAAATGCAGAATGTCATAAAATTGATGAAAGTGATGGCAAAGTACCTAAATCACAGGAGAAGCCTTTGATTGGCCAGTGAGAGCCTAGCAAAGATGAGTTAACAAACAAGAGAAGACAGACAAGGATTGTGAAACTACAGTCACTTCAAAAAAGAATAATTTAAACTGGGGGCTGGGGATTTAGCTCAGTGATTAGAGTGCTTGCCTTGTAAGCACAAGGGCCTGAGTTCGATACCCGGCACCACCAAAAAAAAAAAAAAAAGAATAATTTAAACTGAATATGGTGACACACACCTGTAATCTCAGCACTTTGGGAGGCTGAGGCAGGAAGATCACAATTTCAAGTCCCATCTGGGCAATTTAGCAATCTGGCAAGATTGCTGATAATATTTTAAATCACAGTCAGTTGTTTACTAATTATTTTTCCTTTCAGAGTCAAGTCGTGTGATTTGTTTTCTTATGTAGCCCTTCGTTTTATGTGAAGTTATTTAGTGCCTTCATTTTTCACTTGCACATTTTGCTATACGTCTTTTGTTGTTTTTGTTTTTGTTTTTTGTTTTTTTGAGACAGGGTCTTCATATGTAGTTCACGCTGGACTTGAACTTGGTGCAATCCTCCTGCCTCGGCCTAAGTGCTGGTATTACAAGTGTGAGCCACCACACCTTCAATATTTTCTTTATACTTTTTCCTATGACATCCCCACTCTTTGAGTCCCGTTTTCCTTAGAGACACACCTCCTAGAGTTCTCTATTTTCTATCTCAGTGTGGGTTGCTTTCTTTCTCAGCCTGCTGCACAGTGGTCAGTCTGGGACATCTCTTCATTACTCTTCTGCAGACAGATCCACTTTCTCCTGGAGCCTACGCTTCCCTCTTTCTGGACTTAGTCTCTTCTTTGCTATATTTTATCATGAATAGCATCTTTTAAAAAGGTACTTGGAAAGTAATTTTTATGCATTTTTGCATAAACACTTAAACTGTTTAAATTTCATTTTCACAATTGATAGCTTGGCTGAACATAGACTCCTAAGTTGAAAATAATTTTTCCTTTCTCTTCTCTCTGTGGCTACTAACTGTATTTTTTTTTTTTTTAATATTCCCCTTCTATTCACTGAACTCTGTGTTCGCCAGGCTTCCGTCTTTGGTCTGCTTTTCTCCATCTCTTGTTCACGGTAGAGCTTTTCCTCACATGCCTAAGAAAACCTTTCAACATAGTGGAGGTACTGGGTATATGGCTGATGTAACTGAATGGTAACTGTGTGTTTCTCCTGAGGGACTCTGAGGGTCAGAATGTGCTTCTCTTTCCTACAGGCTCACTGAACTTTCCAGAGGACAAACTTTACCAACCTTTCCACCCTAACCCAGGGACTTGCACATGCCCAGCAAGCACTCTAGAGCTGAGCTACACCCCTAGTCCTTCTCACTTTTTGAGACAGGTTCTCACTATGTTACCCATGCCGGCCTTGAATTCAGGCAATCCTCCTGCATCAGCTTCCCTAGTAACCGTGACCACCGGCATGTACCGCTGTACCAGCACTACCAACCTTGTGCCCGAGGAGTATTCAGTGGCTAACTCTGCATGTGAGGAGAGGGACGCAGGGCCTCCAGGTCATTCTCTACATACACTTTTCATTAATTTCCTGGTTTTGAACCATGACCCTAATCTTACCTCTTCCAAGTCCCCAGCCTCCTTGTAGTTCTACAGGACAAATAGATGCAATATCGACCTTTTGACGTTGGCCCCAGATCAGCTCCTTGTGGTTATTTGATCCTGCTGGTTCCCCAGGCTGGCAGATGAGAGCTCGGTTCTGAGGTTCACCCTGAGTCTACCTCTTACTACCTGTATGGCCTCAGGCACTTTCATTTCCTGACCCACCAAATTAAGATGATAAGTAAAAACCACCTCACCATGGTGTGAGGGTTAAAAGAGAACCACTATGCAGTCACTTTACTGTTCCTGGCACCAGGAAATGCTCGATAAATGGTAATCAGAGTCATTAACAAGACTGACCCTCAAGGTTGATTTATGAAGTTTCTTCCAGTGCTGAGTGTCCTCCACAGTTCCATGCCGGTGATGTTAATTTCTAGAACAATTAGACTGACTGATAAACTCAACCAAACGAGTTTCTCAGATAAATGCTACGTGTCACATCCCAGTGGCCTACGCTGGGATGGATGTTTATTTCGAGAAGGGCTGAGCAAGTTCTAACAGGGGGTGTTGCTTCCTTGCCATGCTCACCCCGAAGGCCATCACGCCCCACAGCGGGGATCCACCCCAAGAGCCTGCTCTCTGCGTCGTACGAGTCTGCGGATCAGAACCAAACCCACAAGCCTGCTCCGGGAATGCGTGTGTAGGGCAGACGTGAATCACAGCCCTGGGCTAGTTTTTAGCCTTGGAACATTTTCCATGAAAATATTCTTTTCACTTTTTTTTATTTTTTGAAGGACAGACTGTTCCAAATCAGTGAATCACTTTTATTTATTTCTCTGATAGCACAGATGAGGTGATACCGGCAGGAAAGGACCTCCAGGGAAAAAAATTCTCCACACAAGCAACAAGAACGCGGGTAAAAGTATCACTATCAGAATCAACTGGCTCCTGCCGTTTCACACACCAGGCTGCTTGTTCTGCAGGATGCTGACTTGAACCGACAGGACAATTTTAAATGAGTTGCTCTTTTCTAATGGTAAACAAATTGTTGTTTTTTTAACACATTGTTTATTAGCTTGCAGGATTCATTAAAAGCATGTGCAGTATTTCAAAGAAAATACAGTGTCACCCAGTACAGGGGAACCTGGAGTCTCCACTTCTGCCAAAGCCAAGGGAGCACATGAGTTTATCTCTCTTCCTCTCACATAACCCACTTCTGACACTCAGCTACACACACACAGGCATAAAGCGTTAGGAGAAGACACCATGGCCCACAAGAGGTGACATATTGGGAAGTTATGAACTGGTATGGAGGAGCTATGTACTTTAGAAGGCTGGAGAAAGCAGACACCCAAGTGCCTAGGGAGGGCATGTCCCTGTGAAGCAGGTGGATTGGCTCCACAGAACCCAGGAAAGGATGGGGAAGTTCAAGCATTGGGCACCTGGGGGTGGGGGGCTGTCAGCAGGAGGTCTGTGGGAACGTTTTCACCCCAGGTCCTGTCCCACCTCGGCCCCTCCCCATGCAAGACTGGCTCCGGGGAGAGGGCAGCACAGGTCTGGACTTGGAGCACGGTGAGGATGGGGCCTTTACTGCACACTGGACTCCAGCGAGATGCTTTGCACTAGCTGACTGGCTTACACTGCGGGAAGCAGGCTGAGAAAAGATGGTCCTGGCCCACTAAGGGAAAAGCAGGTCCTCACCCACCATCCACCGTGAAACCCACCTGCAAATACTCTTTCTGTATGGCCACTGCTGCAAATGACTGTAAACATGGTGGCTCAAAACAACAGAAACTTACTTTCTTACGGTCCTGAAGCCTGAAGTCAGAAATCAGTTGACTGGGCTGAATATCAACGTATCTGTGAGGCCAAGCTTGCTCTTGGGGCTCTTAGAAAGACTGTTTCTTGCCTCTTCCAGCTGCTGGTGGCTGCACCAGGGCAATCTGCCTCGACATTCACATTGCCTGCTCCGTGTGTGTGTGTGTGTGTGTGTGTGTGTGAGAGAGAGAGAGAGAGAGAAAGAGAGAGAGAAAGAGAGAGAGAGGAGAGGGAGAGAGAGAGAAAGAAAGAGATCCCCCTCGGAGTCTCACTTGTGACTGCACTGTGATCCTACCCTGGTAATCCAGTCATTTCCTCATCTCAGAGTCCTTCACTGAATCATATGTGCTAAGTCTCTGCCAGAAAAGGGCACACTCATAGGTCTCTCTCAGGTCTCCTAGATCCCCTAGGTCCCCAGGATACACACTTATCTTCGGAGGCCATTGCTTAGCCCACTGTACCACCACCCATATCCAGAGAGCTTTCTAATCAGCCTTTTACAGTCTCACACCGAAATGTTTGTGAGATCAAAACATTATTTCCACCTTTACTGGATATCTGAATTTCTCATTTTATGAACTGTCTATTCATGGCCTTTATCTGTTTTGTTTTCTTTGTTTGGGGGTTTTGGGGGGGTGTTTTTTGGAGGGGTGCTGGGGATCAAACTCAGGGCGAATTCAGTGGCAAGCAAGCACTCTACCGCTGAGTTAAATCCCCAACCTTCCTGTTGCCATTTTTCTATATGTTTTTAAGAGAATTTTATCAATAAGGTCAGTGACACATTACCTGACTTTCTTTTTTTGCAGTGTTGGGGCAAAGTTCTACCACTGAGCTAGCCTTACTAGCCAACTATCGTGTTTGTTGAAAATACTTTTCTTAATTTCCATTTGCCTATTTAGTTTGTTTACAAGTTTGTTTTTCTGATACACAAAAATTTTAAACTTTCCATAATCAAATTTCCTTTGACATTTCGTTCATTGCTGTTATTTCAGAAAATCTGCCTTATCCTAAAATTCGACATATACTGATTTATTTTCTCCTGGTCTTATGATTTCAAAAGTACCTAATTCTTTAATCAATATGGAACTTAGAATGTGTGTTACAAAGAAGGCATCTAATATTTTTTCCAACATATTCAACTAGCTGTCTAGCATGAGATCAATTGTCCCTCCTTTTCCCTACTACCTTGTCATACATCTTGACCACCATAAATCGTGTATATATTTTAGGATCTGTTTCTGAGTCCGATTCAGCCATCTTAATTCCTCTGTCAGATGTTTACTGTATCATCTTTTAGATCCCAAGATTGTAATTACAAATAAATAACTATAGCCCATCAAATCACTACACTACCACCTTCATTTTTGATGCCCTACTCATTAGCTACTGATCTCAAAGAGTTCATTTTTATCATAACTCATGGACAGGCGTTTGGAAATATTTTAAAACAGGAAGATTATTTTACATTTTGAGAGCGCCAAATCCTAACCACTAGACCACCAGGGAGTGTCTATTTCACATTTTGAAACAAAAGAAACTAGGGATACTCTCCCTTTTTGTTAATACAACAATATATTGAATATCTCTGCTGATTTTATTAGATAATTCAACAAATACTATGTGGCAGCCATGTTCTAGGTACTGGGAACACAGGACAAAAAAACAGAAGTCCCTGCTTTTGTGATGATTCCATTGTGCTAGAGGAGACAAATAAAAACAGGACAGATGAATTGGAAAATGGACTGTATCAGACAGTGAGGGATGCCCTAGGGAAATATAAATGCAAGCAGGGAGGCTGGGAAACTAGGAAAGGCTGGGAGACTAGGAAAGGCCTCCCTGAGAAGAAAGCAGAGAAGCCCGGCTCCTCCGTGGCCAAGGCTGCCTTTAGTCTCAGAGCTTTGATAGAAATATTAAAATAACAATAGCAGCCCCTGTGGCCGAACACACACACACGTGCACACACACAAACACACACACACACACCCTGCTCTGTGCCTTGGACTAGGCTGGGCTGTTCCTTCTGCAAACACTGTCCACCTTGTGAAGAGCCTACAGCAGGGACATGCAGCTAACTGCCTTGCCACCGTTCCCAAACCTGCTTGGTGTGGGTCTCTGAGGGTGGGTTCTGTGCCCCAACCCATGCCCCAGCTTTCATTTCATCCCCTGGAAACCTGTGTCAGAGAAGGAGCCAGGTCTGAAGGGACAGAATCCAGTGGGGTCCATGTTCTACCAAAATGGTGCCCACACCAAGAAATTTCCAAGAGGATGGCGAAGCAATGTCCCAGGATCACAAAGCATCAAGCTGGAAAGTAGCCAGCTTAGCTTGCAGGAGGATGACAGATTGTACCAGGAGGTTTATCTCCAAAAGACAAGAGATAAAAGCAATGGATGAGCTACTCGATGTATTTGACCATGACTGAGAAGAATTTCCAATTCCCTTGAGAAGGTGGGGTCCTTGACAAACTAAACAAACTAAAAACAAAGCAGTTATTAACTCCAAGAAAATGGAAAATTCAAGAAACTTAATAGCAGTATACAGTATGGCTGGATGAGAGCAAAATTAAAATGTGTCAAGCACTATACATTGACATAAAAAGTGTGATGTAATTTTGGGGGGTAGGGGAAGGGTTTTATGTGGTGATTTGAGAGCTACTGGCTCATATTCTATATACAGAAATAATGCCTAAATTTGAAAAAAAATAAAATAGTAGTGGTATAAGGCTGTTGTTTGGAAATATGCATGAAAACACCAGAGAACTGGCTAAACTTGTTAAAAGTGATTGCCCTCGAAGAAATGGATATGGGGGAGGGGCAAAGGCTGACGCTGCTGCGATTTATGGCACCAACTGGTGTTTAACCCCCGAGCGATATTGTTTTGGGGAGAAGAAAAATATTTTAAGAAAGCATGTTTGATCATGTTTTTCAGCCTGATGGCCAGCCACTGACATTGCACAAGGAAGACCTTTTTAAAAAAATACTTTTTTACATGGATAAATAGGGACTAAAATGTATTATATTGGGAAAGGGAAGAAATTGCTCAAATGGGAAGGGGAACAGGGGAGAAGGAGGGGGAAAGGAACAGAGGGACAAAAGAAAAAAGAATAGAAGGAAAAAATGGAAACAAAGCTTTTGTAAATAAGGATGGAGGAGGGGATGAAGGGAGAGGAGGGGAATGGGGAAAAAAGAAGCAGCAAGATATGTCATGTATTGGTACAAATTCCCTATGATGAATGTTATACTATGTATATTATGATGAATGTTATCACTATGCATGACCATTAAAATAAAATTAAAAAACAATTGTAATATATGTATCATGTATACATTGTGGAATGGCTAAATCAAGTTACTAACATTAGCATTACCTCACATATCTTGACAATTTTCAACAGTATAGTTATTAATAATAGTCACCACGTTGTATAGGAAATTTCCTCATTAAAAAAAAAATAGAAGCCAGGCATTTTCTTCCATAATGTGACATGAATGAGTTATTTACATAGAAATTCCAGGTATATTATCAGACATACTTTAAGTATATCTTTTTTGGGGGGGTGCTGGAAATCGAACTCAGGGCCTTGCACTTGCTAGGCAAGCACTCTAACCACTGAGTTAAATCCCCAACCCCTCTTTAATTATATCTTAAACCAGTAGCATTAACCATTCATAGCTTATCAGTATGATGAGCAAAATGTTAGCATATCAAAAGGAGTCACTGTGTATTTTAACCACTGTATTCATCATTCATTAACTGTCCACAATACACTTACGGGAATGAAGAAGATAGTTGGGAATCTTTGAACTGCCGAACGAAATATGAAGTTCCTAAAGTATTAAAAAAAGAAATAAAAGAAAAAACTGCTTTTTCTAAATATATCTTTAAAGTGAAGATCTTTGTTAACTTACTCCCTCTCGCTACATATTTTAAAATGCTGATCTGGCTATGAGGTGCCTAAATGAGGTTTAAAAGCCATAAGTATTGGTATGTAAGTACATAAGTAAGTAGGAAGGCCTAAGTGAGATGATCGAAAGTAACCTCCCCACCCCCAGCCCCGCACTGGGAATGATGCCCAGGACGCTGTACAAGCACCCTACCACTGAGCTACACCAGCCCTCTTTATTGTTTATTTTGAGACAGGATCTCAGTAAAGTGGGCATCAAACTTGTGATCCTCCTGCCTCAGACTCCAAGGTAGCTGAGATTAAAGGCATGTGCCACTGTGCCCGGGATAAAAGTAACTTAACTAATAAGTACAAATTACCTGGAAGCACACTTGGGAACTGGTTTAGGAAGAACCTCATACTGCCCTGGGGAAAGCTGAAGGGACTGCATGGAAAGAACAAGACAAAACAAGAGATTAGTACAGACCATGAACTTACTATACTATCCGTTGTTCCTACTCCTTTATTTAAGGCCACACAACATTACCTGTACATCATTTAGTCTCTACTTCAACAGGTGGAAATGTATACTTTCAAAGGTAGAGCTTCAAAACAGTCAACATGCATTAATTTTTCATGGTGGATTTTATAGACAATATGCCTGAAATGCTGTGTGGGAAAACGTTAATTGATCACTTTTTTCCCCCCATTCTGGGGGTTGAACCCAGAACCTTCATACTGAGCTACATCCCCAGCCCATTTTAAATTTTTTTGAAGTTTTGAAGCAGGGACTTGCTAAATTGCTAAGTTGCCCAGGGTGGGCTCCAACTTGGGATACTCCTGCCTCAACCTCCTAGAGTGTTGGAATCACAGGTGTGCGCCACCAGCTAATGGATTACATTTTGAATTTACTAGATTCAACAAATCAATTCCACCCTTGTGGTTTGTTCCAGGTCCTAGCATAGCTCTGGTGGTAGGGAATACAGTGGAGGAGAGACCGTGGTCCCCGACCAGCCCGAGTGAAGGCACACACAGAAACAATCCCAACAGAAAACACTGAGTCAGTGCTGAAACAAAGTAAAAATAAAGGCAGTAGGGTGAGCTAAAGACCTTAAAGATGTCCAGATGTGAGGGAGGCATTCAAGAGGGGAGGACTTCTGGAGGGCACCCAGGGAGGGGTTCCAAGAAGGAAGAGCCTTCCAGGAGACCCTGCGTCTCTGCCCATCCGGGAACTTGCTGCACACTCCTTGTCCCTCAGCTGTGGATGTTAGTCCAGAGGGATGAGAAACAAGGGAGTCAGAACAGAAGGTGGAGAGGAGGGTCTGTGTAGGGAGGAGCAAGGGAGGAGGGGGAGGAGCAAGGGAGGAGTAGGAGGAGTGGGGAAGAGGCAGGGAAAAGGAGGGAGAGGAGGGCTTGAGGAGGAGAAGAAAGAAGAGGAGGAGGAGGAAGGGAGGCGTTGCAGCAGAGGATCCTGGGAAGGCTGCTTCCTGCAGGGAGCCAGCTGCCTCCACTCCCCAGTATTTATACAGGAGACTCCAGGAGACAATACAGCCTTTGTGGAAAATGAAGCATCCTTATCCTTCACATGGAGGGTCAGCTTTATGGTTCACCCACCTGCTGTCCCTCCCATGTTAGGACACAATTTTGATCGCAGAGGCAGCTTTTTGTGGTACAGCGATGACAGTAAACACAAAGTTTGTGCTGAAATGATTAATACACTGTCCTGATACACCTGCACCTGGTCAATTGCCCTCTTGACATAATAAACATCAAGGAAACTAAGGTATTTTCACATCATACTGAAGGACAGAAACACAAAGATTGTTTCTATTGTTGTGGGGGCAACAATGTCCTGTTTCTTGATTTTGATGATGGTTCACGGATGTTGCTTTCCTCTTACTTTAAAATATGCTTATATGCTCTTCCCCCCACCCCTCTGTCCCACCCCCTCACTCTCTCTCTCTCTTCCTCTCTCTTTCACCCACACACAGGAAAAAAGAGAACTGAAAATGGGGAGTTTTAAAGCAGCTGTTTATCCATCTACACTCAGCGATTCACATACAATTTCTGTAACAAAGCTCTGGTGGAAAACTTGCTAGTCTGGAAAGGGACACCAAGCCTGAAGCACCCATATTTGTCCTACTGTTCTTCTCAGCACTGTCCATTTTTGCCATCTAACATGACCGAGTGGAGGCTTTTTCCATAAAGTCTTGAGTAGTCAGCCATTTTGTGAGGAGACTGTCTCTCTGGGCATCGCTAAAGTTGTACAGTGTGTGGATGGTTGTGTTGTTCTTGGTCCAGTGGAACGAACACACACACACCCACACACACACACACACACACACACACACACACACACACTTTCTAATCCCCATGTATGCATCTCAGTTCATTTGTAATGTATAATGTAACACTTAGAAAATGTAGACAATGTGTACCAACACCTGATTCTAGTTAATTAACATTTCAACCCATAATGATTAGGTGCTCAAAAACCTTGTAATGCCAGGCATGATGGTGCCCATCTGCAATCTTAGCGCTGCAGAGGCCAACGCAGGAGTATTCTTGCAAGTTCAAGGCCAGCCTGAACTACACAGTAAGACCCTGTCTCAAAAAAAATAAAATCTTGTAATAGCTTGAGGTAATAAATATGGCAGGATTGTAAATAGGGAGGGAGGAGGGGTGAGGGGAGGGGAATGGGAAAAAAGAAGCAACAAGACATGTACAGGTACAAATCCCCTATGATGAATGTTATCACTATGTACATCTAAAATGTACCAATAAAATAAAATAAAATTTTAAAAAATTTAAAATGAAAAAATATATAAATACAGCAGGATGATGTTAGTGTGCCTATATGATTCAGTTATATTGCACCAGTATTGTCAATATCACAAAACCAAATTAAGGTAAAAAAGCCAAGACTAGTAGGCTTTCAGTGTAACTACACACACACACACACACACACACACACACACACACACATGCACCCCTAAGGTTTTGTTTAGAGCAGTTTTATGTTCACAACAAGATTCAGAGGAAGGTACAAAGACTTCCCATTTACTCCCTGCCCACACATGCACAGCCTTTCCTGTTACCACACCCCTCACCGAGAGGGTTTGTAACAGCTGATGAGCCTACACTGACCCAGCACTTTCACCCCAGTCCATAGCTGTGTTAGGGTTTACTCTTGGTGGTGTGCGTTCTAAGGGTCTGGACAAATGCACAATGATACGTATCCACCATTATTGGTTGTACAGAGAATTTCCACTGCCCTAAACCCGCTGTGCTCTGTGTAGTCTCCCCTCCCTCCTTCCTAAGGCCCAGCAACCACGATCTTACGTCTTCACAGTTTTGCCTTTTCTAGAATGTCATACAGTTAGAATCATACAGTTTGTAGCCTTTTCAAATTGGCTTCCTTCACTTAGTAATATGCATTTAAGTTTTCTCTATAACTTTTCTTGGCTTAATAGCTCCTTTCTATTTAGAGTGGACTAACATTACATTGTCTGGATGTAACAGTTTCGTTTAGCCAGTTGTCTACTGGAGAATGTCCTGGTTGCTTCCACATTTTGGCAATTCTCAATAAAGTTACTATAAACATCCATTTGCAGGTTTTCATATGGACATAGGATTTCAACTCCTTTGGGTAACTACTAAGGCCCAAGATTGCTGGATCATATTGTAAAAGTATGCTTAATTTTATAAAAAGTGCAAAACTGTTTTTCAATGTGACTGTACCCCTCTGCATTGCCACTAGCACTGAGTGAGAGTTCCTGCTGATCCACGGCCTCACCGGCTTTGGCATCCATGATTTTGGCTTCTGACAGGTATGTCCTGGTGTCTCGGTGTTGGGTCAGTTTGTGTTTTCCTGACAACATCTGATGTGGAGCATCTTTTCATATGCTCATTTGCCATCTGCATATCTTCTTAAATTCAGTTCTTTTTTTTTCCTTTTTTGGGGGGGAGGGGTGCTGGGGATCAAACTCAGGGCCTTGTGCTTGCTAGGCAAGCACTCTACCACTGAGCTAAATCCCCAACCCAAATTCAGTTATTTTCTTATGGTTGAGTATTATCGGTTCTTTGTATATTTTGGAGAACAATCCTTTATCCGATATGTCTTTTGCAAATCCTTTCTCCCAATCTGTTTAGCAGAACAAACTTGTGTCTTTGAAGTCCCATGATCAATTCTTTCTTGAAAGGATTGTGCTGCCTTTGGTGCCGTACCTAACAAGCCATCGCCAAACCCTCCATCATCTAGATTTTCTCCAGTTACCTCCTAGTACAGTAGTGGCAAACCGATGGCATGCGTGCCACAGGAGCTGTTTGTATCATTGAAAGCTCTAAAAGTTTTGCCATCACCATTCTAGGAAGTCTACAGTTTTTGCATTCTGAATTTAGGTCTGTGATACATTTTAGGGGTTAATTTCTGTCAAAAGTTTAATGTGTGTGTAGAATTTGGGGGTAGCAGCATTTGTTGAAAAGACTGTATTTTCTGCATTGTATTGCCTTTGTGTCTTTGCCCAAGATCACTCGGTATATTTGTGTGGATTTATTTACAAGCTCTGCATTCTTTTCCATTGATCAGCTTGTCGGTTCCTGGCCTATTTCACACTGTCTTGATTACTGAAGTCAGGCAGCATCATCCTCCTACTTTGTTTTCCTGCAAAATTGTGTTGGTTATTCTGCGTCTTTTGCCTTTCCATATAAACTTCACAATTAGCATGTCAATATCCACAAATTAACTTGGAGAGATTTTACTGGGCAGGCTGGAGTTGGTAGCTCCCTTTCCCATATAGGTCAGACTCTGAAAAGCCCCCAGAAGGCGAGGCTGAGGTTGAGTGGCCTCTCCTGACAGTGGGCCTTGTTAAAACAGGGTGCTGTGAAGACACGTCCTTTCACTCTGGCAGAAATGTGAGGGGATTTTTCTCTCAATTACTGTGAGAACCTTGTTGAGCTTCTGGACTTAAAACTCACAAAAGCATGGGATCTCTATGGCTGGGTCTGCTTGGTGCTTTTACTTTGTCTTGTTCACGCTGAGCCTCCAGCAATTCATTAGTGGCTGTGCTCCTGCCCAGACCACTGTGTCTGTGTGGTTCTGCTATGGTAAATCGTGATTCTCTGTGTCATCCTACATTTCTCCAGTTTGAGGGGCAGCAGTTTGCCTGGTGACCTTGCTTCTCTTACAGATCTGACAAGAGTTGATTCTTCAGATTGTTTAGCTTTCGACCTGTTGTTAGGTTGGAATTGCAATTTCAGAACTGGAAACCAGAAAACAGTGTGTCGCATAAATAGGACAGAAGGAAACTGACTTCTCCCCTCTCTAGAAGCCCTATCAGAGTAAACCGAAGGTGAGCAACCAAGGGCAGGAAGGTGCAGATTTGCAGGCACCAGTGGCAGGAGTTTCGTGCCGTGCCTCTTCTCTCTGAGGAGCCAGGGATCTCAGCTCAGTGTCATAGAGGAACATCTGTGACTCACTGCTTGGGTGTCGTTATGTCTGAGAAATTGACAGCACAGGACTTTCTCACAGAAGCAGCATGTCTAGTGGGATCAGTGACACTGTTCTTGTAATTTCCACAAAGCACCACGACTTCTCCACACCCAGCATTCGAAATTCATTGTCATTTTGCCACACTTGACATATCTGTATGTGATGATCACTGCTTAGCCCTTGCAGTGGCTTTTTTTTTTTTTTTTTTTTTTTTGGTGTTGGGGATCGAACTCAGGGCCTTGTGCTTGCCTTGCAAGCACTCTAACCGCTGAGCTAAATCCCCAGCCTGCAGTGGCTCTTTGAGTTCAGCCTCAAAAATATTTCAAAATAAGTCAACTTTGAGGGCTGTGTTTTTTCATTTAAAAGAACAATGAATTGTTTCATCTGATCTACATTTGACTCTTTGCAATCCAGACATTTAAGTCTCAGATCTCCAAAGTGACCCACACCCTCCCTACCCAACCAGGTAACCTCTCTGTAGTGGAGCTGGTGCCCTGGCCTGGCTACCTCCTCTGACCTGAAATGGATACTGGGGCAGGGAGGGGACAGGACCAACACATTTGTTTCCTTTTACATGAGCTTCATCTCCCAAGGCAATATTGAAGCTAACCAGGACAGAAGTTTAACACAATTTTAAACTTCATTGTTTAATTGTGATTTTCACTGAAATATTCCCAACCTAGAAAGTAAAATAAGAGAATTTCTAGAATGGAACACAAAAAGAGAGAAAACATTTGAGAGAACAAAAATATTAGTTGGAAAAAATTTTTAGTTCTTTACAAATGAGCATGATTGAAAAGAGCATTATTTTTACACTGAAAACAATTCAATAACTACAGAACGAAAAACAGCAAGTCTCCTTACTTCTCATCTATCCTCTACTTTCCAGACATAAAGCATCACTAATAATTATGAAAGTATCTCCCAAGGAAAAAAGTGTGGGAAAGATTCACAATTTCCCTGTCTCCCTCCCTCCTTCCCCGCTCCCTCCCTTTCTTCTTGGGATTGAACCTAGAAGAATGTGCATGCGAAGCAAGCACTATACCACTGAGCCACATTCCCAGCCTTTACTATCTTCAGACAGAGTCTCACTAAGTTGCTCACTCTGGCCTTGAACAAGCCAGCTTCAATACATTTCTTTTTTTTCTTGGTGCTGGGGATCGAACTCAGGGCCTTAGCACTTACCAGGCAAGCGCTCTACCACTTGAGCTAACTCCACAACCCCTATAATACAGTTCTAAAAAGAAAACTTGCTAGGTGTGATGGCACATGCCTATAATCCCAGCACTTGAAATGCTGAGGCATCGCAAGTCCAGCCTAGACTACATAGTGAGTTTGAGGCCAGACTGAACTTCGTAAGTGAGACTGTCTCAAAAAACCAAATAAATAAATAAATAGAAAACTTTCTGGTTTTGTAAATGACAGATTAGGTTATTCAGATGATGAACCTTCCCGAGTTTTTTAAAAAGGACATGAAATTGTCAACAAGATAACAGAGAATTACAAGACCTCAAACCAAGAGACAGCAAGAAGGCAGTGAGGTAAGTGGCCCAGCTTTGCTCAGAAGCTGTGAGACGCGATTGCCAGGTGAAAGAGGCAGAGTCCAGAGTGAACCAGCAGAAGAACAGAGCTGGGTCTGAGATGGTCTTTGTGGCCTGGAGACTGGATAAGACCATCCGGTAGGGAGAGCACCTTGGTGAAGAAGGGGTCTAATGCATGGGGTCCCCCAAGATGAACAGACTGGAGGAGGAGGAGGAGCAGCAAAGACAGGCGAGGAGAAAAACCAAGAGCGAGGATTGAAAAGAGGTTTAAAGAAGTTTGAAGAGAGATGTGATGAACAGGGCCACCCAGGAGAGCAGGGAAGTAGACAAGGTAGGCAAGTACACTCAGGGCCCCGGGGAGGGGACGGGTTTAAAGCAAAACTAGTTCTCCAGCTACACAGATCCAGCCACAAGGCATGCGGTTAGATTTAACCAAGGTGCGGCTCTGCCAAGTGAGTAAGAGATGAGCAGTCAGGGCCAAGGAATTGGTGTGTGTGGGGAGAGATGGTCACGAGAACTGGGGAATTTAACCTTCGAAAGGAAGAGAAGACAGTAGGGGCTTGAAGGGCAGTGAAAAGGTGGGAGAATCAATGTGTCACAGACTAGACAAACGAGAAAATTGCTGGGTGCTAGAGTAAGGTCAGAGAAAGGTTCATATAACTGACAGTATACATAGTTAAGATTCCATGGGTCTTTAGAAAAATCTATCAAGTGATTGTCTAAGACTAAGAGAGCTCAAAAAAGTGAGAAGCTAGGTCTTTGGAAAATCATCTGTGTAGTACTGACATCGTAACAGGAGGAGTAGAAAGAGTGACTGAGCAGGTGGCACTAAAGCCATCAAGAACTAAGGGAAGATAAATTTGGGGATTTGGCTCAAGGGTAGAGCACTTGCCTACCAAGCGTAAGGCCCTGAGTTCAATCCCCAGCACCTCCACCCCCAAAAAAAGAACTAAGGAAAGAAACCCCTGGGCCAGGGGAGGACAGCAACACTAGGGAAAAGCAGGCCACAGCACTATATATATGAAGACAGATGGTCCCATTTTTATACATACATTCTACAATGAAAATATCTTATTTCTTTGATCAGAAAAGTTATTGTAGGGGTTGGGGATTTAGCTCAAGTGGTAGAGCTCTTGACAGCAAGTGCAAGGCCCTGAGTTTGATCCCCGGCACCCCCCAAAAAAGTTATTGTTAAAATTGTGGGACCACCTCCAATCCTCTTTTGAAATGGCCAGATATAGATGCACATATGCATGTGTAAATATACAGACACATTTAAATACACCTTCACCAAATAAGACTCTTTGATATTGAGTCTCCAACTGAGTCACATGCTTCAGAAGAAATACTAAAAATAGTAAAAATTATTTTTTTTTGTTTTGGTGCTGGGCATTGAACCCAGAGCCTCACACATAGTAAGCAAGTGCTGTACCACTGAGGTATATGCAAAGCCCCCAAATAGTAAAAACTTTCTTAAAAATAAGAAATGGCACTAATGAGGTATAAAGTAAATATTCTATTAAAAATTATGGAGCTGAGCTGGGCATGCCTGTAATCCCAGTTACCTGGGAGGCTGAGGCAAGAGGATCACAAGTTTGAAGCCAGCCTGGGCAACTTAGCAAGACCCTGTCTCAAAGAATAATAAAAAGGGTTGGGAACATAGCTCAGTGATAGAGTGCTTGCCTAGAGTAGGTAAGGCTCTGGATTCAATCCCTACTACTGCAAAAAAAGAAAAAGATGGAGCTTGAGAATGTTATCTGCCCTATTTTAAAAAACAATGCTAATGTATATCTAACCCAAATTCAAAATTATTGCACTGAGTTCTATTAAAACATCAGAATTTCAGATTTTATAGGTGAGTAAACAATGTTATATCTGAATATCCTACCCCTTGTGAACATAATTTCACTTGCTGTTGAAAATTAGGAAAACAGTTTCTGGAACCTCCTCCTTTGTGGGAGTAGGGAGGAGAAGAGAAAAGAGAAGGAAGAAGAGGGAAAAGTATGTTTCAGAAGGTTTACTCATTCCTTTATGTAAGCTGAATTCATTTGTTCTTAGTTTTTTTTAGGGGGGTACTGGGGGTTGAACTCAGGGCCTAGCAGTTGCTAGGCAAGTGCTCTACCACTGAGCTAAATCCTCAGTCCCTTTGTTCTTAGTTTTTAGTTTTGCTTAATGCCAGTCTTCTCTGTTTCTCCTTTGCACTGTAGCCCTTTGCCCACACGTAGAGGGAGGAAGCAGGAGGGAGGGAAGTAAATGGCAGAGAAAAATACAAAAGAATGACTTTACATTTAAGGTGTCCAGGACAGTGTCACACGTGGCTACTTGACACCAAGCCATAAAGAGCCCAAATATAATTTAATGTTTGTATTCGCCCACTGAAGCAAACAGGGAAAGATTTACCCAGCGATCACGGGCCATTCTGTTCCATTTCACAGCTACGCTTTGCAAAGCAGCAGGAAGAACCTCTGTGGAGGACAAACACACGCTCAGCCTAGCAACCAACTCAGCCTCCAGTCGCTGTGGGTTTCTTCCCAGGTTGTCAGAAGAATATTCTGACTGGGTTGAGGACTTAGCTCAGTGGTATAGCACTTGCCTAGCAAGTACAAGGCCCTGAGTTTGATCCACAGCACGCGTGTGCACACACACACACACACACACACACACACACACGGCCAAAAGAATATTCTGACGAAGGCATGAATTTGAAATAAGTATTAGCCCCTTTCCACGGGGGGGATATTAAGGCACAGAGAACTAAGACAAGTGCTCAGCATCCCAAGGAATGAAGACCAAGTTCCAAGCAGTCCCTTGAACAAGTTACTCCTGCCACTCCCAGGTCTTCAGCACGCCCTGCTCTTCCTGCAGGTGTGCCTTTGGTCCCACCTGTTTACACCTGGCCCCTCACTCCCCTGGGGGCACAAGAGAGACTGGAAAGAAGGCTGGATTTGGGCTCGGAAGCCCTCAGGTGAATGCTGCCTCATCTACTTATTTATTAGCTACATGTACAAAACAAGTCACTTAGTGTCTATTCACTTCAGTTTTCTTCCATGTAATGTGGAGATAACACCTGTTCAATCTATTTTAGAATGTTTAAGAAAGAAGCAAGTGCACTCTGGGAGGCTGAGGCAGAAGGATCAAAGTTCAAATCCAGCCTGGGCAACCTTTTAATCTCAGCTATTCAGAAGGCTGAGGCAGGAAGATGATGGCAAGTTTGAGGCCAGCCTGGGCAATTTAAATTTAAAAAAAAAAAAAAAAAGCTGGGGCTATAACTCAGCAGTAAGAGCATTTTCCTAGCATGTGCTGGGATCAATCCCCAGCACTGCCAAAAAATGAAACAAAAAACCAAGAAACTAAGATAATACATGTAGAAGACCATAGTAAACTTCAAGAGCACGAACTTTAAGAACCTTGTATTAGTCAAGGACCAGTTAAGTCCTGCTTAATCCAGGGAGCTTTCCAGTCTTTCAGTCCAGCCACACTGGGCTGTCCCTTGCCACTTCCTGCTGCGATATTTATCTCAGCACTGACAGATTTTGTCTTATACTGTATTAGTGAAACATTTCTGGGTCAGGAGCGTCTTCCCTCCACAGAGCCTAGCACAGTGCCACGACCATGGCTGTGCTCCGCATTATTGAAGCCATGAATGAACTGCTAGAGCTGACAGTAGTAGAATCTGAGTGTTCTGTAACCACAGGCTCATTTCTACAAGAAAAAAAAAAAGATTTTATTTATTTTTCTGGTGCTGGAATTGAACTCAGGGCCTCATGCATGCTAGGCACACTCTACCATTGAGTCAAGAAAAAAATTTTTTTTCCAGACAAGAAAACATTTTCAGAGCTTTTCTGTGGTGTCCAGTTATATTCACACTGTAATAAGAATGCACACCAGGAGGGCAGAGTTTTCTGCTTACAAGAAAAGAATTCACCCTATCAACTGTTTAAAGAGGTCAAGCATAGCCTAATCACAGATAGGATCCCAGAGGCTCCCTAAATTAGGAGAATCCTGCTAAAAGTTGCCCCAGAGAAAGCAATTTCTCCCCAAGTACTCTCCTGAAATGAAGAAAACCTCACAAGGAAAAATCTTACTGGAGGCATTTGCACATGAAGCAGCCCTCTTTGTTTGATTTCTACAGGAACGAAGACATCCTGGAGGTTTTTTTCCATTTCTCCCAGAGGTAGAGGGGGGATGGATATACTACTCTGTGCATAAAGAATCTTTTTGTCAGGAACTTTTTAGTAGCTTTCCCACAAATGCCAATTTGCCAGAAACTGTTACCTTATCTTTGTAAACCAGGCTGCTGGGGCTTGGCCGGGGCTGGTCTTTGAATGAATATGTGGCCACTTGCTTCTTTAACAGGTCCAGGAAGTCAGGAGGCTTGTACAGTGGAAGATCGTTTATGACTGGATCATTTCTTTGCACAAGAGGTGGCTTTTTCCTTCCTTCATTTTTAAAATTGTAGGTTGCTATCACTGGATTTAAGAGGGATTCTTCAATAAAAGTTTTCAAGTGGTAAGTGCCAAGTATAGGAGTATTCTGTGGAAAATTGACATCAAGTTCAGCTCTGTTCTTGGAAGGGTCATTCCTAAGTAGCATTTCTCTTTGCTTTCATGTTCAGTGAAATTCTATCAAATACAATAAACACCCTCAACAGAGAATTTCAAGAGAATCCACGATTCCCTCCTTTCTGAAACAACTGCCATATTATCACAAATGGGTTATGATTGAAGTTTACCTCTTTAAAAAGTAACTTCAGGGATGTATTTATACTGTATTTGCAATTCAACTTTGACTACAGATTCAGGCCTCTTGTGACACTACTCAGGATAGTTTCTCCGCTAACTAAAAGCCATCTTACTTCTGCTTAGCAGATATTACGCTTCTAACTAGACCCCAAGGGGAAGCTAAAAGATAATACATGAGCCTGAGGACAAACTGGCAGAGCATATGGTCTACATAGTGCAAGAAGAGGTTTGGCACTTTCAAACCCCAATCACAATGCGGCTGAAAGGCCAGATCTGTTGTGTGAGTCACTGCTACTCTGTAGCCGCCTTTCCACTGAACACTCAGCCCAGTTGTGCTATTAAAATTAGGTCAATTCCAAGAAGGCTTTGAGCCACTGGCTCCTTCTATTATTGAAGAGCGTTGATAGAAAATATGCAATACAGAAACTATCTCTTGAAAGGGTGAACTTCTGGTCAATTTTTTCATATATTACTATATTGTTTTATGCATTTTATACATTGAGCATGTTAACATATGTTACAGGCTCTGTACCAGTGGTGGCAAACCTATGGCATGTGTGCCGGAACAGGCACATTGAGCCCTCTCAGTCGGTGTGTAAGCCAAGTCACCCCAGCATCAAGCATTGGATAACAGCGCACACAGGGCAGTGCTGGCACTTGGTGATTAAGTGGGTTTTGGGTTGCAGTTTGGGCATTCAGGCTCTAGAAGGTTTGCCATCACTCTTCTATACCATCCACAATAAAATCTGGGGGTAAATCACCTTTCCAGAATGGATATTTTGCTTTGTCACACAATGTCACAAGATCATAAGATCACAAGTTGACTTTGCCTGATATTGTGTAAAGCACCTGAATTCCTAGAGATGTTTTGTTTTCTTCTTAGCTTTCATTACACTCAAATTTTAAAGCTAATTTTTCATTCATATGCTAATACTGAAATTGTAAGTATGAAATTAGGCCTAAGTAGATCTGAACCACTAGTTTTCTTATAATTGTTACTGACTTAAAAGATAAGACTGATTAAAATCTCAATGGGAACAAAAATAATTTGAACAGGAAAGAGTGAAAGTATACACACTGTTAATGTCGTTCTCCACCATCCTTCTCTTTGAAAAGATGAAGTCTTCCGCATCGGTTTCTATTAACAAACACAAAATATGCTTACGCATTTGAGAGATGATCCTTTAAAATTAAATTTATAAAATATTTACTTGAAGAAATGAATCTCTGTACTAAACTGATAAGCCATCATTAAAATAAAAGCTACACAATGATAAATGTTACCTATATTTCCTTAACTTGATTTCAAGATCTCAAGCACTTTTAAATATCTAAATATCTTCGGTGAAATTAGAGTAATAAATATTCCCATCTCACAGAGATGTTGTAAGGCTATTAAATATGTTCTTAGGGAAAAAAGAGTGGAGCTTGAACAGTAGCCCCTTCACTTAGCAACTAAGTGCTGTGGGGGAGTTACTTAACCCTCCAGCACCCGCCTTCCTCACTACAGTATAGAGATGAGGACCTAACTGGAGTTGGGCTGAGAAAAGGGCATACAGACCTGCACCTACAACCAGTGTTCAGTAATAAAAGGTAGCAGATTATTTTGCTATTCCTCAATTTCCACAAAAGCTCTTATCTTCCATAGTGAGCATTCTATACATATTTCTTATTATTTCACATTTGTTTCAAGCCCTACTAACCACAGAACACCGCTATTCGAGTTTTTTTTTTTCCTTTTGTACATTTCTACCAGGGAAAAATCATTAAACTGTTGAGTTCTACTTTCATTTCATTTATAATGCTTTTGTTATTAACAAGAAATATGGGTCACCTCAAGCAAGAATGTACTAAAAATAATCTAATCCATTAAAATATCTTGATATAATCCATTCTTCCTGTCTTATAACTGAGATATTATGTGTACAAGTACTGGGGTTTAGTTTTACTATGAAATGTGTGCATTTCTCTAAAACCATATGGTTTCATATACATTAAGTTTGAACTTCTTCCTATAACATTCCTTTATTAGATTTCTGTTGAATCATCTGTTGCACATTTTATAGTCACAGAAAGAAAACTTTCCCAGGCAGGTCAAGATAGGCCTCCCACATTTACACAAGCTCAGGGAAACGAAGTGGGAAGGAGACAGAGCGCAAGTAGGAGAAATCCAAAAGAAGATAACTGGTAGCTGCTGTTTGGTTTTGCCCAAGGCAGGTGATATAAACTCCATCCATTCTACATTTTAAATTCACTTTAAAGGAGAAAGATAAAAGATAGCTTAAACATCTTTTACCCATATCTATTTAAAAACTAATTAAAGGCAATTTCAAAAATGTAAAAGTAGTAAAGTAGGAAACAGAGCAAAACGCGTCTAATAGATTAAGGAAGGAAAACCCCATTCTCTCAGAAGGAGGGGAAAGGGAAGACATATAATCGCTCTACTAAAGCAGAAGTCTAGAAGCAATTAATAGAAGAAAGAAAATACACAGAAAACAAAGGACGAAGAGGGATGGTATAGGAGGCAAGAAGAGAAAGGAAAACAAAACTCAGGAAAGATCAAGTCAAGTTAGGAAGATGGAGTGGCAGTGTACTGTATATGTGAGGGCCAGGAGAGAAGGCTGGGAAGAGAATAGAGGGGCTCCCGGGCCTGGACCAAGAGGGAGCGGGTGAAAGGGATGGAGATGGCGGTGGAGGCGGAGGAGCGGGGGCGGGCGATGGTACCGAGGCGGTGACTAGCGAATCTCCTCGCCTCTTGTCTTCTCTTAACACTGAGTTGAAGGGGATGGAGATGACAGGCTGGTCCATTGTGGCCTGAACTCCCCCAGGCGCGGCTGGCCTCCGGTTGCTAGGAGGCGCCGGCAGCCCACCGGCTCCGAGACGCGCAGGGAACCTGCAGCTTTGTCTCCAGTGGCTGGGGGAAGGGAGGCGGGCACACTATGAGGAAATCCCGAGAGCCATGCACATGCGCGGTAAGAAAATCTAGAGGGTTTCAGGGTCGCCAGAGAGCCTTCAGATAAGGACCTGTGGCAAGGGAGGCTTGTCTGGGCTTGAGTGGACCCACAATCTCCATCAGGCCCACTCTAATTCACCCTCAGTCCCGCACCCCAGACTGTGCTTTAGCACGGTGTCTCTAAACTCCTCCCGTAGAAATCCTGCACACTTCTGAGTTGGAGTGAACACTACAGATGGCCAGCAGCTTCCACTAGCTGTTAACCACAAACCAGCCCTCCCCTCTTACAGACCCTTCTCCCTTTGGGCTCTCCTGGTTTCTTCTCAACTTAGAACAGAAGGACAAGAGAAATAAGGAATAGAAGAGGAAAAAATGAAAATCAACATAGAAATACTCTCTTCAAAAACAAACCATCCCTCCACCTCAATCCTACCTTATGAGTATCTTCCGTGTTCTTTGGCTGTAACATAGATTAATTTCATTTGATTCTCACCTCACAAGCCTGCAAAGCAGACATTAGTCCTGTTTTTATGAACAAGAGGCTTCCTCTGACAGCCAAGTTGACTCCACATCACAGACATGGCAGAGCCATAATTTAATCTAGATCAGTTTCAGCTTTCCTTCACGAACTTTCAAAATATGGACTCATTTTTTATCTCAATCCCCATACTTTCCCAAACAAATCTATCTTAACCTGAAAGGCACACATGCCTTTCTATTACCATTGCACCCAGTAAACTCATTAGTGATCCAATTGCCAAACCCAGTGGGGATTTTCTGCTCTTATTAAAGCACATTTCTTTTTCATTGCTGTATTGACTGCCCCTCCCCCCCTTTCTGTTTTTTGAGACTGGGTCTCACTCTGTAGTTCAAGCTGGCCTTGAACTGTGTAGCCCTGGCCAGCCTGGAACTCGTGGGGAGCCCTGTGCCTCAGCCTCCCGAGTGCTGGGATTACAGAGTGCGCCGCCACACCCGGCTTCTTTGAGACAGGGTCTTGCTGTGTAGTTCTCAAGTGTTTTTTCCCCTTTCTCCACCAGGATTTGAACTCTGCTTGATTTGCTATCATTTACTCTGTACTGTTTCCTTGTCTATAAAGACAGGGGGATATTAAAGTGATACCTACTCACATGGAGTTATTGAGTGAAATGTTTGGAACCATGTAGGACAAAAGCAAAACTCACAATTCAAACTCTACCCTCTTCTTCACCAGAACTTCATGCTGTGGATAAACCCAGTATGCCATCTTCAGAATTACATGTCTCAGTATATGCTAGCCCTTCTGTTATGAGATTCCCTTCTTTGACAATCTGGTACCTTTGAAGGGTCAGCTCAGAGTAGTCCTCCTATGCCTAGTCCACCCATGTCCCAGAGGAGCCTGTGCCTATCTGACTGAAAGATTTGTTTTGATAAATTGTTTCTCCTAATATTTAGTTATTTTTGAGACAGGTCTCACTACGTAGTTCAGGCTAGCCTTGAACTCACTACAGTATGTGTCTGTCTCCCAAACGCTGAGATTAAAGGCATGTGCCACCACACCCGGCCAAGTCTCAAAAACATGGTTTTTGACTGAGCCCTTGGAATACAGGAAGGACTAAAATACTTGTTTGAGTAAGTGACTGGTATTCTGCCCTATAAACTAAACCAAATAATTACAGCAGTAACCTTTCAAAAATTGTGTACAAAATATCTGGCCCTGTTGAAATGCAAATTCTGATTCCAGGGCAGGGCCTAAGATTCTCCATTTCTTTTTCTTTTTGTGGTGCTGAGGATCAAACTCAGGACCTCACACATGCTAGGGAAGATGTCTACCACTGAACTACCTACATTCCCAGCCCAGATTCTGTATTTCTAACAAGTTTCCATCATTTTGTGATCTTTTTGAGGACCAAAACTGGAAGACTGCATCTAGTTACTCTTAAAATATGGGGATTCTAAACTTTTTTTTAAAAGGGCCAAGCACCAGGTTTAAAATGAGATAAAACTAGGTAGCCAAGGGGCTGGGGATTTAGCTTAAGTGATTAGAGTGCTTGCCCCTTGCAAGCACAAGGCCCTGAGTTCCATCCCTGGCACCACAAAAAAAAAAAAAAAAAAAAAAAAAAACTAGGCAGCCAAGAGAGAAATAAACAAGCTCTCGTAAATTTAACAGATCAAGTCTATCCCTGTGCCTCATTTCATTTCCTTATTTTGGCTGAGCCTATGAAACTGGCTCAGCAGGCAAGGGACTGGGACCCTAGAGACTAAAAAAATATATGAAAAGTACAGCGAACTCCAGAAACCCATACAAGGTGTGAAAATTGAAGAGAAGGGAACATCTTGATGAGAAAATAGTTCCTAAATCTCAAAAATAGAAACAGCATAGGTGAATGACTCCAAGGACTTCACCAATAAAACAGGTTGAACATGGAAGGATTAACAAAATGTCCTCTAAATACTGCCTTGTAGAGGACCATTATTTTCAGGGTAACCTAACAGTTTTTAAAGGTTTGATTTCTCTTTGAGAAAGACAACAATAAAGTCCAACAGTAACTGCCACTATTTAAAATTTTTCCCCTTTCCTAAAAATTCTAGGGAAAGTATATATCTGAGGATAATCTTCAACAGTGATAGTTTATTGGTAGAATTATCTGAAGGCAAACATGCTACAGACTGTTATAAGGAATTAATAAGTACCACAACTCTGATAGTATAAAATATGGTTAATAGTGGAAGTTGGTATTTTTTTTTTTTTTTTTTGGTGCTGGGAACTGAACTCAGGGCCTTGTGCTTGCAAGGCAAGCACTAACCACTGAGCTAAATCCCCAACCCCTGGAAGTTGGTATTTTAAAACCATGGCCCCCAGATACATTCATGTTGTAGAGAAAGTAAAACAAATGAAATATGAACCCAGCTCTGACCACAGTTAAACTAAAACCATTCCAGATTTTTCCATTTCCTATAAAATCAAGATAACGCCTACTTTGTGACACTTGCAAATAAAATGACCAATATAATCATTACCAAATTTTTGGACACGTATCTAAAAAATGTGCTTCCCTTTACCACATCCTTGACATTTCAATAACTTGGTATTGATTGATATGAACCTCAAACCCTAGAAATTGAAAAAAAAATACCATTAACTGTCCAATCCCTTCATTTTATAGGGGTTGTAACTGATTTAACAGCATAGTGACACTGAGCACTTATTAAATACCGAGGATTATGCTATTTGGGCCTATTTCACTGAACCCTACTTAAAAAGCCTCATGCCAGAAAATAGTTGAGTATATTATACTCATTTTACAAGTTAGGTAACTTGGTAGTAGACTTCCTTCATGGTCACGCACAGTGGTGATCTAAAAACTGCTGCAATTACTCAAAAGCCCATGTTCGTGTGCTGTTTTTGACTGAGCCAGAACTCTTTAACATCTAGTGGAGAGGCCACAGTACAGGGAATAGCCAAACTCTTCCTATTTAATTGAACACCTGTCCAAAATGAGGCAACATGCCCACAGAATTATCAATGCCTGTTGACTTCCCTTGTTCTATCTAAAAAGATGGGGTAGTAATAACCAGCCAAATAAAATATTGCCCCTGGGAATTCCAAAACCTTATAGAGCTATAGTGAACAGGTAACAACTATACTTGTTTCCTTCATTATTTAAAAGGTGGTTTAAAAAAAACACAATGAAATCTGATAACCACTTTTGAGTAGCTAAAAGAGAAAACAGCAGCGGTTGAGGATTTAGACCAAGTGCTAAGAGTGCTTGCCTAACAAGCACAAGGCCCTGAGAGTTTGATTCCCAGCACCCCCGCCCCAAAAAAGCAACAACGGAAATCAAGCAAAAACCAAAACAGAGCTTAGTTACTGCCAGTCTATTCCTAAAGCATTTCTTGTATAACATGTTGTAGGGCAGACAAAACTGAAAATTGTCCTTCGTATCTTGGCTGATGAATAAAAAAGTACAAAGAGTGAAAAATTAGGAAATAAGAGGTAAAACCATGGTGACCCACCTGCCACCAAGATGTGAAACATATTTTTAACACACAAAATCCACTGCATGACTGAAGTTAACATGGACAAACACATGACAAAGTTGAAAAATCTATTAGGTGGCAGGAAACACTTAACACTCACCTTACATTCTTACTGTAGACTCGCAGGTTTTTACATCTTTCGTTTAAACCTTTTGAAGAAGTTTCATTCTTTTTCAAAGCTAAGTACAATCTTGAACAATAAACAATTCATCTGGATTATACCAAGGCAAAACCAATTCCATATTTTACCTTTAAATATTAGACTTCCAACAGTTAATTAAAGGACTCAGATTCAGAGCAACAGTTTGGGTAAATTGTATTTTTTTTTATTGGAAAACAAATATACAACTTGGAATGGATTTGAGGCAAATTGTGCCATAAGCAGATTTTTTTAAGTGGCTAAACAAAGTTTAAAAAGCAAGTAACAATAAAAGAAAATGTTTCTGGTACAAGACCATCAGTACAAAAAAATAGTGTACGAGTACCTGGATAATACACCCGTTTTGCAATAGTGCAACTTTTAAGTACATATTGTTGACTGTCCATAGTCCACGCAGAGTTACAACTCCACACTTCAACAACAACATGCTGACAATTCCTAAGAAAACTACTTAAAAAAAGGCATAACCCAGATGTTCCCTCATTTGACCAACTCCATCTAAGTTTAGATGTGCAGAAGGGCTTAGATATATCCAGAGTAAGCCACATGCAACATGTTACTTGATCAATTTTCTAAAATAAGGTTTCAGGACAATGACAGTAAGATAAGAGAAGAAAACATGGAGGAATGAAGTCCTAATTTACTATACATGCATATTTTTTTGACAGTAGGGGGAAACCTTTTACAGATAAGTTACAAACAAAGAAAAGGCAAATAAACAATTTTGTACAAGAAATTTAACACATTCTGTACAATGTCTTCACTTTGCTGTCATCATTTGTACAAACTCTGAAAAAGAAACAGAAAATTAATGGAAAAGTTGGACAAACAAATTACATTTACTCAATTATTGGGCATTCTATGTACCCTTTCATTCGGAATTACTACAAAGTACAGAAAAAAGTTTATTTACTGCTAAGGTGGGAGATTTATAAACTGTATTTAGGATTATTAATGTGTAAGGTAGATTAATGTTTTGGATAAGTCATGATAAAAAAACAGCATTCATGGCTCTTAGTTTAGATTTACATTTTAGAACTGCGGGGTAACTACTCAATATTTAACTTCAGTGCAGTGGACTAGGTTTAATTTTTAGAATGTGAAATTTTATGCTGTTTTCTAATTTGCAGTTACATCACGAAAAAAAATGTAACCAAAGCTTTTTCTGGAAATCCTTTCACTTTCTTAAGTCCTTATTTCCTGCAACAGCTATTCCAAAGTTTATAATCACATATGTACATGGAATTCAAGCATACGTGAACAGTTTCAGACTAAAATTAATTATAAGAAAAAAAGAGAATCCAATAAAAAACACACCCAAGTACCTTCATTTTACAGTATTCAGTGCCTAGTGTGCAGGGAACATTCTGAATAGCAATAGGTTAGTAAATATTTACTATGTTAGCAACCCAATTTTGAGAAGGAAAGGTTGCCAATTGACCTATGAGATACCTAAACAGGTACTTTTAACTTTAAAAAAAAACCTGAGCATAAGATAAAGCCTAAGAGTGAAAGACTCACCTTCATAGTTTACTTGACCATCACCGTCAATATCTGCTTCCCTGATCATTTCGTCAACCTCTTCATCTGTTAACTTTTCTCCAAGGTTTGTCATCACATGGCGAAGCTCTGCTGCACTAATATAACCATTGCCATCCTAGAGGAAAGTTCAGTACGTCTAAAATTAGAGTTGTAATGAAAATTTAAGAAATATAACTAAATCTCACATTTGGGAGAAATACACACTGTAGATCTATACGAACGTCAAAAATCTATAATCAGTTGATCTATAAAGTAAATGTCAGTAAGTAGGATGTCCTGTGTCAGAACCACTATTCCCTAGCTCCAAAATCACACACCTCTTTGCCAGATTATTGCAATACATGTTATTAGGAAGTCTAAGCTCATACTGAATTCTTAAAGCTTTTGCTTGACATTTAAATTAAGTTGGTAAGTCATCAGAGGCACAAATCTCAAAGAGTAGAGGGCCCGAACAGCTTCACTTCATCCTCAAAACTTAACACATCCAGTCCTTTAATTACCTACCTTATCAAACACACGGAATGCTTCTCTAATTTCTTCCTCACTATCTGTGTCTTTCATTTTTCTTGCCATCATTGTCAGAAATTCAGGGAAGTCAATTGTACCATTACCTGAAATCATTTAATTGAAACATTAAGTGGATTATAAATAAATACCTCTTCTTCAAATCATCCCACTCTCTGCAATGAAAGACTTACCATCAGCATCTACTTCATTAATCATGTCCTGTAATTCTGCTTCTGTAGGATTTTGCCCAAGAGACCTCATTACAGTGCCCAATTCCTTTGTTGTTATAGTTCCATCACCATCCTTGTCAAATAGTGAAAAGGCTTCTTTGAATTCTGTTCGAAAGACCACAATGCAAATACATACATTAGGGCTGGGGATTTAGTTCAGTGGTAGAACACCTGCCTAGCAAAGTATAAGGCCCTTACTTTGATCCCCAGCAACACAAAAACAAACCAACAAACACAAGCACACCTTAACAATAAAAAACTCCCAAATGAAATGTACACAACAGACTCCTAAGAAAGCAAGATATTTACTGCCGATAACAACCGAAATGAGATTTTGATTTCTGACAAACAAAGCGAAAATATTTCAAACATACGGTCTAATCATACTAGTCTATGCTCCTACTAAGCTATCAGTGAGTTTTACATGTAAAATCTCACAGGGAAATCCACCATTTAGTTCAGATAAAAGTAAAATTATTCTAGGTTGAAAGAGGGAAAGTCTCAAATCCTCAAATGACTAGCTTCTCTATTTTCCACTGAAGCTACTCTGTGTAATGTATTTCAAAATTCTGGATCTAACTTCACAATAGAAAAATGACTTGATACCAAATACTACATACACCTTTGTAGAGTAATTACACTGTTTACTTGCATTAAGCTTAGTGTTAACCTCCAAGGTTAAAACTGCCTGAATCAATCACCTATTAAATTCAAACCAAAACACTTTAAACTTACTGTCCAAAAGCTTAGTTTCCTTTTCAGGAAGACAGAAGGGGCTAGCATCAAATAATCTACAGAGATTAGCATAATGGGTCAGTCAAGATATGAATATGCTTTAGCTAAGTGCTGCATTACAAAGAACAAAGAAAATTTGGATCTTTCTTCAGAACATGAAACTCCAAGCTTATAATAGAATGATACTAGAGGAATAATAGATATATTATTCCTTAAAGTCTTCTCATGGCATCTTATTCCTTCATCTCATGACATCATTTCCAGATGATCTGAAAAGCTGGTGGAGCCAATACTCCATACTACCGGGCTTCACCATTTATTTTCAGATAGAAAAACTAAGAGATTAAACTTGGTACAGGTAATACCAATGAGTTAATAGCAAAGCTATTATTTTCCCAATAAGGTACTTTCTTGAAATTATTAGATCCTATCAGAAAGCAAGTATCAAAGCAGTTCCAAAGTTCACCGGCTCATTAAACTTTACTAACTTATCCATGCATTTGAAAATGTGTATCTGATACACACTACATTATCTTTTCTAACAATTCAAGGTCATTTATTTCCTGTCTATCCCTGATCCAATTCAAAATATCTCCCAGTTCTATTCCATATTTAGTTATAACCCTGGTACTGCTTTGTAATTTACAGTGCTTGACAAATTTCAATATGAAAATTCTGTCTGGTTCTCATCATTTGTTTGGTAATCAGTGTGAAGCTAGACTCCATGGTGTTAATTGTGCCTCATGACTTGCTATCCTTTCCAGCCAAAACAATTTGATTGATATCATCACTTTTTGTCATCTCACCTCCCAGAACCAATTAACGATGAGTACCATCATACTGCTATATCTCAACTACTTCTCTACCGAGTTTGCCCATTAACATATAAATATCTTTGACTCCTAGCCTAAAACTCAACCTAAACCTCAGTTATATTTTCTTTTGCGAATCTGTCTTTAGCCTTCTCTAAAGGATAAAGCAGCGGGAGCACCACTACTCTTTCAGTCCATTAAAACCACCATACCAACTCATTATCTGAACACACTAAATTCATCAATGACCACCTAGTTGTCCACAATCCATCAAGTAAATTTCAGTATGTTGGTCAAGTCACATACAAACTAAACTAAAGTAGGCTCCGGACCTTGACTTCCTGTGTTAAACCACCTTAGCTCTGCTACTTAGTAGCAATGTAAACATGGCAGGCAGCAGTTTCCTGCCCTCAATTTTATTTTTGTTAAGTGAGGTTAACTCTATCTACTTCCCAAGTTCAACAGTTGTAACAGGGCAAGGTGATTCACACCTGTAAATCCCAGCTACTTGGGAGGCTGTGAGGTAGGAGAATGTCAACTTGAGTTCAACCAAACAACTTACTGAGACCGTCTCAAAAACAAAAAATTAAAGTCTGAAAACAAAACTACATATTCTTTGACAACCCTAAGGACATCAAAACTCAGGGCACCACTTTAACTTCTCTCAAACCCAAACCTGTGGACAAGTTGTGTTAAATTCTACCAAACACTGCCTACGAGCTTGCATGGTGGCCCACACCTGTAACCCCAGCACTTGGGCAAGATGAGGAAGATCTCAAGTTCAAGCTAGGCCTGAGCATCTTACCAAGACCTTATTTCAAAAAAAAGGGTTGGGAGGCCCAGTGGTGTAGCTCAGTTCAGCCTTCTAGTACCTATTTAAATAATGAATACTGCCTACAGGGCTACTCAGGAGGAGAAGGCAGGAGAGCACTGCCAAGTTTGAGGGCAGACCCTTTGCTTCAAAACAGAGTAAACAGAGGCTGGAGATGTAGCTCACTGCTTCAATTCCCTGTACTCCGATGAATAAAAAATAAATACTGCTTGATTCTTTTTTCACCTCCACAATCAGTATTTTGGTTCAAGGGCCAATCATCTTTTTTCTAGACTGTTACAATTACCTCTTAATTCAGTTCTTTAAAATTACACACAACTCCTTAAGTCCTATTACCTTTTCAGACCACCATGTTATTCTCTTCTGTGTAAAATGTTTTAATTCCTTAGCTTTTTTTTAGATTAGGTATCTCACTAGTTTGTAGTACCCAGCTTGCTACAATAGTATGCAACACAGTCCCATTCAAATATTACTTATTTCCAAAGAGATGATCTGTATCAGTCAGAACCTTAGCATCAGAATAATTCATTTTATCAATACCGTAATACAACAGTAACACATGTTAACTTAGATCAATCTAATGTCAAAAGTAGATCAGCAAGCTCCTACCTACAACAGCAGGATTTGAAGACATTTCCATTTTACTGTTTTTTTTTTTTTTAACAAGATGTACAAATTGTGTAGAAACACAAACTAAAGTCTGAAAGTTTTAGAGTCTGAAAACAAAACTACATATTCCTTGACAACCCTAAGACATCAAAACTCAAGGCACCACTTCAGTTCAGACACATAGCACCTACCATCTAGTAACTTGGGTAACAAAAACTTATTCAGAGACATGTATTTGTTTACATTCTCTGCTACAGCACACGTATCTATAGGGATCTTTTTGGGGGGCCATGAGGGTTGTTGGGGATTGAACTCAGGGCCTTGTGCTTGCTAGGCAAGTGCTCTATCATTTGAGCTAAATCCCCAACCCCACTATAGAGATCTTTCAACACAGCATTAAGCACATATATTTCAAATATTTAAAAAGAGTAATACTCATTCTATGATTTAACTATACGCTCAATTCTGGAAGACTCATGGTTTAAATTTACATACCATGTTCTAAATTTCAGTAAGTTTTAAAATCTAATTACCCCTAAAATGTTTGCTGAAGTAAGTGAAGTCAAAAATAAAACATCCACGCTATACCTCTATTTATGCGTGAGAAGAAATATTTTTTATTTTTTGGTGCTGGGGATCAAAATCCCCCACCCAAGAAATGTTTATTTTAAAGGTCAAGGTTTATGCCAAATTTCAACTTGCATGTTAAACTAAATACTCAAATAGCTATAAAAAAATCCTTGAAGAATCTCAAAGCATAATTTATATTCATCTGCCTTTTAAAACTAGCATATAATTCTAAATATTAGTTCCTAGGAATGACCTGAATATAATCCAGAAGTTAAAGTGTAGACACGTAATAAAGACAACAGGTCCTAGCACAAGGCCTTGAGTTCGATCCCCAGCACCAAAAAAAAAAAAAAAAAAAAAAAAAATTATTTATTCAGTGCTTACTATGTGGCAGGCACCGGAAGTGTAAGGAACAAAGGGGTCCTTGATCGCACACGGCTTTTATTTTAGTTTCACATAAGTTTTGGTTTCTCTGAAAATTCACTAATGCCTAGTCCGAGAAATGGCTTTAAAGAAGTCTGGTGCAGGAAAAGGCAGGATAGGGTGAGTGCTTAAGGGTAGATTTTCTTCTCAATCTTACTGGAAACCTTATTTTTTGATGAAAGGAAGTCAATGAAAAAGAATTTATCTCAAAGACAAGGTTCTGATGAACTATATGTATTCTTTATAAAAATGCTATCAATCAGATGTACAGTCATTACTAATAAGGATGTTATGTAAGTGAAAGGTTTTTTTTGAGACAGAGTCTCCCTATGTAGTTCAGACCAGCCTTGAACTATGTAGCTCAGTTCGAGCTCATAGCAATCCTGCCTCAGCCTCCCAAGGGCTGGTATTACAGGCATGCACCATCGTGCCCGGCACTGAAAGGTTTTCTTACTAATCATGGTATATTCCTAAGTATGGATCATCATACTCTTATTTAATAAAACAAGAAAAAAGCTATCAGTCATTAAAGACTGGATCCTTTTCTAGCTAACAGACATAAACTTTAAAAAAAGACAAGGGGTTGGAGGTTTCTTTAGGTCATGTGGTAGAGTGCTTGCCCAGTAAGTGCAAGGCCCCAAGTTCAATCCCCAGCACCAAAAAAAGAAAGAAAGAAAAAAAAAGAAGCTGGGCATGATGGCATACACATGTAGTCCCAACACTTGGGAAGCTGAAGCGGGAGGATTGCCATGAGTTTGAGGTCAGCCTGGACCACGTAGTGAGTTCAAGACCCCCTGAACTACACAGTGAGACCCTGTCTTGAAAAAACCAAAGACAAGAGTCACCTTAAGTAATGCATTTTCTATCTTAAAGTGATTATTCTGTGTTGTATCCACAGGGACAAGTACTTGGCTGGGAAAACTAAGAAATTAAAGCCAAGTATGTTACAGAAGGTTAGAATTTAAGATGAAATATTAAATAGTCCAAGCTAGTTTCTGAAGGAAATATATCAGAAAAATTTATCTTGTTGATAAACTTAAAATGGTACAGGACATGCATGATGGCGTACAACTGTAATCTCAGCTACTGGGAAGGTTGAGGCAGAAGCATTACCAAGTTTGAGATTAGCTTGGTCAATTTAAGAAATATCCAGTTTCAGAATAAATAAAAAGGCCAGAAGTAGTTCAGGTGGCAGAGTACTTGGCCTCCCATGTGTGAAGCCCTGGTTCAACTTCTAGTAACACAAATGAATAAATAAAATAGTGTAACTATAACATGTGTGAGGCCCTGGGTTGATCTCTAGCCTCCAAAACACAGGTGGATAAAACGGTATAACCAACAGAAAAATTCCAAAAGTTCTGCTCAATTGGTTTAACATACTCAAAACATGGAATTTACCAACCCTAGAAAGTAAATCCCAAGTTTAACTCAAATTATAAAATAAAGTAGTAAAAATAAATCCTGTTTAAATTTGGTCCTTAATTCTAACAGCTTTCTTATCATTTAATAATAGCTGTGATGAATATTTGAAGAGACTAGCCCCCAACTTTCTGTGTATTTACAGGGTTGGAAGGCTCACTTTTAAATGAACAATACAGATGAGTTCCAATTAGGCTTAACAAACTTGCTCACTGGAAAAAGTGGCAGATAAAACTGCTTGGTGCTTGTGCTAATAAAAGTCTAACTTTCATTATGGCAAAAGAATAGTTTGAAATGCATTTTGACATCTCATAATACCAGAATAAAATCAAAAGCATTAATGTTTAAATGGTACAGCATAAAGACAACAGGCTATCAGGTTTTACATAATTTTACATATTTCTACAGCAAACCAAAGGAGACAAGATTTAAAAGTTTCATTCAACAGTAATCAATGCTTTTAAATCAAAATTCAAATTACTACGGTGACATTTCTAAGTTTTTCTACAGAAAAACAGTCATTCCCCAAATGGTCACACAAACAAACTATTCCTTACCTGAAATGCTTGTAACCAAAGTGTTTTGGATCTCAAAATATTTGTACATGTATATAATGAGACATCTTGAGGATGACATCCAACTCCAAAAACAAAATTTATTTACATTTCATATACACCTGATACATATAACCTGAAGGTAATTTTATATAATAGTGTATCTGTATACTTCTACTGCCATCTATCACAAAGTCAGAGGTGCGCAATCTCACACTGATGATGTCGTATCAGCATTCAGAAAATTGTGGATTTTGGAGCATTTCAGATTAGGGATACCAAGCTGTATATGCAGTTCTAAGCTTAAAATACCAGCTTAATTTAAGTCAGTGTAAATTCAATGTTTCTTTTCTTTTTGGGGGACTTGGGGATCGAACTCAGGGCCTTGAACCTGTTAGGAAAGCTCTCTACCACTGAGCTAAATTCCCAACCCTCAATGTTTATTTTCTAATTGGACATTTCAAGTTACTCTTGGCCCCCTTTTATTGTGAATACCACCTGGGAGTTACAGCATTATTAACAAACTCATAATTCATGCTTTTCTTTTTTCCAAATATTATGGCAAAATAGACATAAACTTACCATATTAATAACTTCTAAGTGAACAGTTCAGGGTATAAATATATTCATACTGTTATACAACTATCACTATTCATTTCCTTAACTTTGTCTTGTAAAACTAAAACTTTGTAGACATTCAACAGTAACTCCCATTCTACTCTTCTTCCCAGCTCCTGGCAACTACCATTCTGTTTTCTGCTTCTGTGATTTTTATCTACTCTATATCTCACCTATCTGGAATTATATAGAATGTGTCTTTTTAACTGATTTATTTCACTTAGCATAATGTCCTTAGTGAAACCACTGTGACTGTTGGTGGGACTGTAAAATGGCACAGCCACTGTGTAGAACAACAAGGTGGCTCCTCAAAAAACCAAAACCAAAAAAAAAAAACAAAACAAAAAAACCAATTCTCATATAGTCCAGGAAACCTACCTTAGGATATATACCCAAAATAACTCAGGACAGGGTCTCAAAGAAATACTTGTACACTCATGTTTATAGCTGCATTACTCTCAAAAGCTTAAATGTGGGAGCAACTCAGATGTTTGATGGATTTCAAATGAGTATGTAAAATGTTGTATACACACTGGAATATAATTCAGTTCTTAAAAGGAAATTTTCAGAATTCACGTTTTATAGGAAGGTAGTCTTCAAAAGATAAAGCAAAAATCATCACCACACCAGGCTCTACAACAGGACCACACAGAGTAAAATACATATGCCTCATGCAACTTTCACAGGCAAGTTTACAGTCTCACTTGCCAAAGCAAGTTGTACTGTTATATCCATTTACTACCACTATGACACACATCAAAGTCAATTATTTAATCCATGTATTTTATTTTCAGTCTGGCTATTCAATTTGTAATAAAATCCAATGGGTATAATCTAGCAGACTATTTCTCACCTGCAATCTGCTCTTCAGTCAGTTGGTCAGCCTATAAAGAGATCAGAAAGGCAAATTAGTGATTGATTTAGGAGTATGTAGACTAACAACTGTTACAGACCAAGTTTTAATACTTTCAAGGTTCACCTTCTACTGTGAACTTCGTTTAGTTCAACATCCCTTAGCACCCTCCCCAAACACAGGTGGGTAGACAATGCACACATCTGGCTTACCTTCACAGATAAACTGTTTTTTAACTTACAAGTTTAAGATATGCAAATACTTTAGAATATATTTGAAATTATACTTTTAAAAATCTAAATTTTTTTTAGTTTTTTTTTTTTTGGAACAGGGCTTTGCTATGCAGTCCAGGCTGGACTTGAACTCCTAGCAATCCTGCTGCCTTGGCCACCCAAATGCTGGGATTACAGGTGTGTGGCACCACGCCTGGCTGTTAAAAAAAAAAAAATCTAAATTTTACCTACAGTTGAAAATAAGCATATCTGGCATGCTTGAAAGTTTAATCAGAGTTGCTCTTTTTCACTCATCATTTTCACTCCTCCACTCCTCTCTACTTTCACACTGGGGGAGGGGTTCAATGTGTAATATTTTGCTCATGTCCATCCCATTACCTGCATTTAAGCACTCCCCTCCCTATTACTCCCTTCCTATTGTCTATTAATACTTCAATTTTTTTGAAGCTCTTATTCTTCTAAAGCAAATACAGAATCCAATAAAAAGTTTCCCTGTTTAAAATCAGGATACCTAAATTTAACCTCCTATGGCAGATACAAAAAATTATTAGAAACTGCCACTGAAGGAAAGCTAATATTTAAGAAAGCCGAACTAAAAATTACTCCCACAAATGGTTAAACACATCATTCTGACATGACAGTAATTTCCCAAACCCAGGGGTGGGGGCAGAAGAAAACCAGCTTTTATTACTACTTCTCACCTGCCAGGCAAATGCAGAGAATCCAGGGTTCTAAACATCCGACCTACAGTATTTACCAAATGTTAAGTCTAGTCATCCATCTTCTCTTGATATTTAAAACCCCAAAGTAAGCACAGTTTATGTTTCTATATCATGCAGAGAAGGGTTAGTTGGTTTAAAAAGATAAAATGCAGGCTCAGATTAAATTTAGGCAGACAGGGGTAGAAGGGGGAAAAAATTAACAGAGCAAGGATTAAGCACTAAAATGTCAAGTACCTTTAAGTTTTAAATTCAGAGCACGATAATATAAAAGATATTTGCAAAATAGGCAGGTTCCTTGTGGTCCTCATCTTTGGGTGTTCTACTGCTTATCAGTATACACACATCTGTGAAACAACTGTTTATGTGGTACTAAGGGGACTACCAAGAAAAAGCCTATCTAAAATCCTTACCAATGTTAAGTCAAGTATACCATGCTTAATCTATTTATTTTCTTGTTGGGAGAAGAAAAATAAACGCAATCTGGTTTCACTTTTTAAAAAAGCATACGCCTACAGAAGTGTAAAATCTTAATGTGAAATAACCTCACATTTTCTCTAGGGCGCAGTGCAAAACAATGTGAAAAAGTACTGAGTTTCTTTCACTGCCTCACAATTCTGATTTGACCATAATGTAAACTGAATTTGTTTCTGTTTTTTTTTAAAAGGAGCTGGTAATTCAAAACTGAAGAGCCAATTAAATTCAAATGCACAAGTTTCCAAGATACAAACTACTCTTATCCCTTTACAAGTTACAATTCTCCACTAACAAATATTTGGTGTAAAGTCAATCAAACACAATTTTCCCAAGGAGTAAGGCTTATAATCCACTAAATTCAGTCAGTGTTTACTTGGTTATAATAGAAACTACAGAGAATTTACTTCAAGTCTGACTGCATTTTGTAGGATTCCACTTTTTGTTTTTTGTTTTTTTGGGTGCTGGAGATCGAACTTAGGAGCTTGTGCTTACTAGGCAATGGCTCTACCACTTGAACTAAATCCCTAACCCCAGGACTCCATTTCTGAAATAAGGGCAACATGGCACAGTAGAATGGGAAGTATGGTGTTCTGAGTCATAGTTGGGCTGGTATCCCAGCTCTGCCACTCAATAGCTGTGTGACCTTGGAAATGTTACTCAACCTCTCACAGCCAACTTCATCTGTAACACAAGAATAACAATACTTAACTTGCAAGGGTTCCTGGGCAAAGTGAGAAGGTGAATTAAGGGCTAGCCTAAAGGGCCAATTAATGGTACCTATAAATCAAAGAATCTACAATGTTAATTATCAACCTTACTAGCCCAATTTCCACACAAAAGGTAGATATACACAGCATTATAAAGCCCTTTTCAGCAAACCTACCCTGTTAAGGAGAGAAAACAATTTGCGCAAACTGAAACCCCAAGGTGCAACCTAGGGATATATGTGGCAGGTGAATCAGTTTAAGACTAAAAGTGTTAAGTTAAATGTGTGACAGGCACTGCAGTGGTATGTGTGAAAGCTAAAGAAATGAGTGCTATGTACAGGAAGGACAACAGTGGGGTTTGTTCTGGGGGGAAGATTTGGGGAAGGCTCATGTATATGAACAATAACAAGGATATTAGCTATAAAAGAAACAAGTCAAAATTTAAGCCCCTCACGCCAACTTGTCCGGCTCTTCTATCTCCAGGCAGCACAATCTTAGAATAGATTACATAAGTGAACTTCAAAGAATGAAAGGCAAGCACAAGGGACTAGATCACTGATATTACCTGAAAGCTCTTTGGTTGGAAGGTTTTGAGATGTTTTCTGTATGTACTACTTACCTTAGTTTAAGAATTTAAAATAAACTTTTCCAGTAACATTCAGAGTAAGACCTCTTAAAAGCAAGAACATAAGACTTTTCTACTACTCTTCTCCAACTACAGGCAAATGTATTTGTTTCTTCTATGGAAAGTGCCATTTTCTTACAACAAGAATGCTTTTGGGAAAACAAGCTCATTAGCATGTGTTTATCTCAGTAAAGCAAAGACTAATTCACTAGAGAAATAACTAGTTCTTACTCTCCTATCTCTGCAACTACTAATATAATTCTTTCTGCTGCTCTTGTCACTCCAGAGATGACTCCCATACATTAGTACACTCTCAAAGTTCCACCCTAACCTACTCAACCAGAACCAGCATTTTGGGGAACCATGGGTGATTCACAAACATTGAGAAACACTCAACCATACTATAGGAGTGACATATTATGTTCATATTAAACATTTCCTAAATGGCACTCTGTAGGTATAAACAGTTTATGTGGTGAAAAATGGTTTTAAAAATCTCAAGTTCTGGGCTGGGGATTTAGCTCAGTGGCTGGAATGCTTGCCTCACAAGCACAAGGCCCTGAGTCAACTCCCAGCACCCCAAAACAAGAATCAAAAAACAAAAAACCCCCCAAAATCCTCAAGTTCTGAGGGTTGAGGATTTAGCTCAGTGGTAGAGTGCTTGTCTAGCAAGCACAAGGCCCTCAAGTTATATTCCCAGCACCTGTCCCAAAAATCTCAAATTCTTTTCTGAATAAATGTACAAGTCCATGGGCTTGAAAGGGAACACAAACTGCTATTCTTCATCCATTCCTATCTGTTCATTCCACCAAAATGCTAGGTAAAAGCTTTGTGTATGGATTTTTTTCTACAATTACTGAAGTCAGAATAATTTCTTTTACCTTTGTCAAAACTAAACTATTTCAGTAGAATGAAGAGATAACTTAATTCTGACAGAACACCATTTATTGCCTCAGGAAACAAAACAGAAAATGGAAACAAAATGACAACAAAAATCAAGACCTTCACTAAAGACCTAAAAGTTCTAAATGAAGCTAGAACTTTCTGTATTGTGTAAAGCCAAAACAAATTACTTGATTTTCTCAGTCTAACAGGAATAGAGTTTAATGAACGGTAATCACTGAAGTGTTTTTTTACCTCTTCGTATCTTTTACTTACCATCCTGGTCTTGAAATAAGCCCCCTTTGAATAAACATACACTGACTACAAGAGAATTTAAGGTCTATATGAGCAATCTTACATATTTCTGTATCATACAGTTTTGTTAACTTGATGCAACCCTAAATTAAAATCTGAAAGTCTTTTATTAAACTAGGGGCAATTTTTAAACTAGTTAATGGTGTTTGCCAATCTAATAATTTGGTTTATGTCTTGTACTGAGTAACTACTTTGAAGATGAAGATACATAAAGTGTAATAACTATTGTTATTATTTGGTTAATTTTTTCATAAAATAAACCTCTCCTCCCTTAAGAGGTTTTAATAAATTAATCTAACACCCCTCCCCCCATGCATCAACAACACAAATAGTAACCACAAAAGCTTATCACTGACAAGGGAGCACGAAAACATTTAGATACAAACTATACAAATCTACTTGAGTCCTTGATTCAATAATGAAAACTGATTAGGAAAAACTCATCCTTTATTTGGCAATTTAAGATTTACTACACAACTTGGAATGCTGATAACATGGCTTATAATGTACATCCTGTTGTGCCCTAAGAGAGCCTAAATTCGGCCAGCATATTCAAATTCAGAATAAAGTATCAAGATGGAAAGAATCCATCAAATCTAAACGAACGTACTTTAATGCAAGGAGAACTCTCCCCACACCCATAAAGGCTGGAGGTTTCACTTGGCAAGGGTTCTCAACTCCTGTTTAAAATGTCACCTTGCCTCCTGGACACACCCATCTCTAACCACTTGGCAGGAGGTATCGCAAAGTAAGTACTGAAAATTATCGCCCTCGTTAATTTTTTTTTTTTACAGGAAAGCACAGGGTCTCTAAGTATTAAATGATAGAAAATTACTTTCTAAAATTCTCTGCTCTCCCCACACATTCTTCGACCACTAAAGTATTTGACGGCCATTATTGTATAAATGAGTTGTATGTTAAGATCAGTGGGCAATTTCAAGAAAATACGAGTCATTTCCAAGGAATGGTGTGTGTGGTAAAGGTTCTTTGACACTGCACGTGAATACAGGAGGAGAGACCGCGCGCGGCCCCTTTCAAAGGCAACCACCCAACTGGTGCAGGAAGGCCGAGCCGACTTTCACCCCAGGACAGCAGTCACTCCAGAGTTTGATCTACCTCAGTGGCGAAAGGGAAACGCCTCTTGTACCCTAGCTGGAATCCACAGCTTCCCCCTAATAAGATGTCTATTTCGGGGATGCGGTCGACCTGACGCTTAAAGCTCAATTCTTCCAATGACAAACCTACTTTTTTTTTTTTTTAAAATACTTCGGCCGAGTGGCGGAAGACCGCCCCAGGATGGACTAGAACGGAAAGATGAGGTGGCCCAAGGGGGATGGGAAGCTGCCGCGGCCCCCTCCCCCGCCCATCCCGCAGGCGGGCTCCGCGGCGCGGCGGCGACCTCCGCAGTCCCGCAGGTGCCAGCGCAGCGGCTGGGGCGCGAGCCGGGCCGAGCGGGCGGTGGCTCCGGGGCCCGCGCCCGCCCCGCCCCCACCGGCCGCTCCCTGTGCCGCGCGGACTCGGCCCCCGCCGCGCGCCACCAGCCCCCCAGGCCCGCCGCGTGCGGACTAACGGCGGGCGCGAACAGACAAAGGCGCTTCCTGCGACCTGTGCTAACCGTCCACTGGGGTTTGACTCGGCCCTCAAACTGACCTTTCGGGACGCCCAACGAAGGCTCCCTGCGCTCCCTCTCCCTGCGCCCCGACTGTCAACCTGCCCCGCACCCCAGGGCCATCCTCCCTCAGCCGAGCTCCGGGAGACCCTCAGGACCTCGGTGGCTGCGCGCCCGGCCGCCGACTCACAGGAGGAACCTCCCAGAGGAGAATGGGGGTGGGAGAGCACCTGCGACACAACCGTCGCGGGGGCGCCCGGCCTCTTTTGCGCCAGCCCTCTGGCGAAGACCACTTGTGCGTGACGGAAGCGAGTCCCCCTTCTCTAGTCAATTTTCTTCAGTATCTTCCCCCCCACAGGCAAGCGCCAGCAGCTTAGCGACGCACTCACCATGCTGCAAGCGCTACCGGTTTCCGAGACGCAAACACACAACCGCTCAGCTCGCTTGCTCCACTCGGACTAATTCTCCTCCTCCGCCCCCAGCGGCTCATAAACACCTCCCTCCGCCAGATCCCTCCGCCGCGCGCCAGATAACGGAACATTGCAAATGAGTTCCAGCCAGCCCCTCTCCTCACAAACTCTCCCGGAGACTCCTTTATCCACAGTTACTTGGTTGGCAAAGCAAGAGATAAAGGGAACGAGAGGACAGATGACGTAAGTGGGTTTCATTCCCCACAGGGCCATTAAAAGGCCAGTAAGGTCGCGTCTGAGGAGAGCTACTTTGCGGCGCGGAGGAGCATCGCGGCTGGGAAGCGCACTGCACTGATCGTTGAGAAGGTCTCTGATTGGCTGGTTCGTACCTGCAATGCGTCACTCTGATGGCAGCCGCCGCCGGGACACGATGCGGCTTTTGCCGTTGCTGCGCGCGCCGCGCTGTCCTGGCAACTGCGCCAGGAGGCAGAATTTCCCGCTTTGCGCTTGGCTGGAGGAGCTCCCTTCTCCACAGGTCCATGCTTGCGCGCTCACACCAACGCTTTCCCGCCCCTATATGAGGGGTACATGAAAACACCTCAAGGCAATAAAGAAGAAAGCGGGAAGACCCCCATCAACACTTACCCACGCTCTGATTCTCAGCCTAATGCTTCGGCCTCGTCTCGTGGAGGCCGCACGTTTGCTGTTTCACTTCCTTACGGGACCCACGGAAATCTGGACAAGGACAAATGCAGCTGCTCAGCTGGCAGACTGAGCTGAAAGGGTCTTCCGTTTACACTTCGGCTTTGCTTTCCTTGCCAGCAGTAATTTGTCAAAAATAAAGTCCCCAGAACCCACAGTATCAGAGATTCTGAGGGATCGGGTCTCCGCAAATAGCTCTTTGATATTGGGACCCCACTCGGTTGTATGTAGCCAACCGTGAGGGTGCCAGGGTTAAAGAGGAACTAGGGTGTAATGCTCAAAACGCAGTTCCTCGGAAAGGTTGATGATAGACTGAGCCCAGAATTATCTTAGGCCTTGTCAAGGCCTTAGAAAATGTCCTGGTGACAAACACAGGCACGTGCACCCTTGCGGCTTACAGAACAACATTTTTAGCAAACCAAGGTGAAATCGCATCCGCTGGGAAGGCCCCCTCCGGAACAATTTCCTGCCCAGCAAGACCATTTTTGATGTTAACAGCAGTCCATACCCACTTGAGAGACTTCAGTGGACTTTAACCTCTTTTAGCCAAATTAGACATTTTCTCGCACCACCCAAAGGATTTCCTTTGCTAGGCTAGAGATGGATCCTCTTTCAATCATGCATTAAGTGCTCTTCTAATTGGCATTGGCAATCCTGTGACCCTTTCGGATGAATAACCATTCAATGAAAAACCAGAACCCTGCATTTCCGTTGCCCTTGCTAATGTAGTGATGTAATGGTGGCAGGGAGAAAGATTTAATTAACTTTGTCCTACGAATGAAATAAGTATCATTAAGGAGCATGTTACTGAAAAGTGGGCACCACTGCTTCAGAATCTGAGCCTACCATTCCTCCTCTGTGTTCTGAGTTTCTAAGTCTTTCCAAAGTAATCCTGAGAAAGCTGTCCCTGATTCCTCCTCAGGTCCTCAGATGGGAGACCCATCGATGATCTTTTCTCTCAGCTGAATCACTAAAAATAATCACCCTTAACAGTGCGCCCTATTAGCATGCACAGATTTTACATATGAAATTTTTCATGATGGGAAATTGAATGACAAAATGAATAATCTCCTCCTCTAGAAAATGAATTCTTAAAAAGATTGTTGCACAGGAGCTTTTTAACAAACATTTGGGAAAAAATATGGTTTTTAAACAGAGGACACCAAAAAGTTCTTCTTGGTTTCTTAGATTGAATGTTCATAAGGTCTGTCTTACAGAACCTTTCTTGGTGACCTCTCAAAAAGAAAAAGAAAATAAGAGAAAAGTCAAGAGTTACATTTAAAGACATTGTGGTTTATGCGTATTTGAGACTGTTCCAAGTCAATTTATTTATAGAGCGTTTGTCTTCCCAAACATGACATGCAGCGCTGCCTGACTTTGGCGATTGTCAGCTGAGCCGCAAAGTCAGTTATGACCACCACGTCAAGCCCTAGGAGGCAAGTGTCACTCCCCCCCACACACACAATAGAGAGACCTTACAGTTCTCTACCTTCACCCATCTTGGCAAAAGGAGAATGCACTTCCTCCCAGGCCTCTTCCTCATTTGCAGAACAGAGATAACAAACCCTGTCTTTGACACTTCCTTTCCATAGCTTCTCTCCTTCAGTCAGTTGGCTAATTCACAAAAACAGAGGTACAATCATAATAGCATTCTTGATTGTAGGGCCTGGGAGTTTCTCAACAGGTGAAAGAATGAAGACTCAATTGTCCTAAAGTATCAATCATACGTAATGAATCAGTTTTCTCCTGTAGATCTGGAATGGGTACCAGCTAAGTACCAACCTTGAGAGAATTGGGAAAAAAAAAATAGAACTGAAATAATTTTCTTCTGTTGTTTAGCTAGAGAGTCCTGACTGAGAAAGTTAAGCTATTCTTCCTCAGGATTACGGGGCAAAACAGACGGGGCAAAACAGACCTGGGACAGGAATCTAGCCAGATCATGTTTTGCCCATGGCACTCTCAGTTCAATCAAGGTGGAAGAGTATAAGGAAAGAACTGAATCCTTCAGCTATCTTGAGGGGCTTATGTTCATGCATGCATACAAAAAGTTGAGGGCATTTAGCTTTGATTTGAAATACTGCTATTCATTTATTCACTCATAAAAAACATTGAGATGTCAGTTTAGGGTGGCTGACTGGCCACCTGGGTTACTTAGGACTGAAGATTTCCTAAATGTTGAACTCTGAGTGTTAAAATCAGAGAGTTTCAGCAAATCAGGGTGTTTGATCACCCTAGAAACCAGAACTTTGTTGGGGATTTAGCTCAAGTGGTAGAGCACTTGCCCAGCAAGCACAAGGCCCTGAGTTCAACCCCCAGCACCAAAAAAAAAAAAAAAAAAAGAAAAAGAAAAAAAGAAACCAGGACCACACATTCCGATAAATACCAGTATCTCAATAAGTGCTCTAAATGTGCTGTGATAAAATTGAACTAGAGAAGCCAAGGAAGCACAAGGAGAGCAAGGACAAGGAGAAGATTTCCTAGTGAAGGTAATCCATAATGTTTTAGTCCATTTTCTGTTAATATAATAAATATCTGAAACTAAATCATTTTATAAAGAGAAGCTTTTTTGGCTCATTCTGGAGGCTAGGAAGTCCAAGAGCATTCTGTTGGCCTCTGGGGAGGGCCTTCTTGCTATACTATGTGCTAGCTCAGGCCTTTCTTCCTCTTCTTATAAAGCCATTAATCCCTTCATGGGCCCCCACCCTCATGATCTGGTCTAATCCTGAGTGCCTTCCATGGGCACCACCTCCAAATACCAGCATCATGAATTTGTGGACTAAATTTCTAAATATGAACTTCTAGGGGACACATATGAGTACATATGAATTTGAGTAGAGGTGAAAAAAGGAAAGGGGTATTCAAGGTAGGGTGAAGAAACCACAAGGGAACAGCGATGCTTTTCCCACCTCCATCATCAGTATTTTCAGGGTTACTTTCCAGAGCACATGTCGCACCCCTGAGGTCCATGTCCATAGGAGAGTGGGCTGAGGAAGAAGCTTACACAGATCCTGGAAGCAGGCTCTGGGTGAGGAGCTCTGTGATCCTGGGGAACTGGAGCAGTCTGGAAGGGATGGGGGGTGCTCTGGGTAGAGGAGAGCCTTTGGCCTTATGTGGAGGGGTGCATCTGGAGGAAGGCCAGAGTAGACTCCAGAAAGAGAAGCCAAGGCCAGCCCTATCTTACCCACTCCTACAAGTAGTCTTGGAAAAGTTGTTGGCAGCTGCTCCTGGTGACCCCAAAACATCCCATCCAAAACTGAATCCGTCACTTTCACCTTGACCTTCTCTACCTATTCTGCTTTTACAGAAAATCACTTCCTGGCAAGCCACCCTGCAGTACTTCCAGGTGTCTGGGTGTGTGCGCTCTTTCTCGCTTCCAAGTCTTTGGTTGTGTTGCTCCCTCTTCCTTTCCATCTCTTACTGGGTGTCCACTCATACTCAAGCCAATTGTCAGATCCCTAGTCTCCTAACTCCTTTGGCCCCTCCACCCTTGGCCTAAAGAGAAATAATCACACTCTCGCAAAACGTTTTTTTTTTGGGGTGGTGGTGTGGATTGAAGTCAGGCCTTGTGCTTGCAAGGCGAGCATTCTAACCACTGAGCTAAATCCCCAGCCCTCAAAACATTCTTAAAACACTTTATGGTACTATTTCTTTACAGGTTGATTGTCCCAGATAAGTGTAGTATTGGGATGTAGTTGATCCTCAGTAAGTTTTGTTGAATAAATAGGTTGATGCATAAACAAAGATATCATTTGGTTCATGCCTTTTCCATATGGCTTTTAATAACTACTCAGGCAATTTTTACAAAGTATGAGTTGTTGTAAATAATGAAAATCTTTTTATCAGAGAAAGTAAGATCCTTCTAATCTTATATAAGTTACTGTTTAAATCAATTTAAGAACACTAAATATGTGCTTATTCAAATATAATTTTCATATTCCTTATATTTTCTTTTGTCATTGTGCAATAATTGTTTATACTATTATTAAATTTTATTTTTCTCATTTTATTTAGAAAATTTATATTCAGACTGTATTAGCTTCAGGAAATTAAGAATTAAAGCAATTAGTCACTAGGTAATTAAGCTAAAACACTGTGCTTTCAGTTTCTGAATGGCTTCTCAGGACAGAAGTGATTGATGTTTTTGATGTATTGGGAGACTACATGAAAGTGTGACTTTTTACAAAGCTATCTCAAATTTACTCATTTTCTTCTTATGGGCTTGTTTTCTGAGTATCTTTCAGATGATTAAACAGGTAAAAATAGGGCTGTCCCATGGAAGTTGGCATTGTTGCGGACCTCTCTTCTTCCCATTTTTTTCCATTCCCATCTAACTCAATATTTCTAGGCTCTAATTATGGACTTTAGAGTAAATAACTGTCTGCTTTTTGAGTGATTTTAAAATGTTCTAAGTGACCCACCTACCCACTTAACCTTCCTTCTCTCCCTCATTTTCCATATTTCAGTTTTCTTTTCACTATGCTCAGGATCACATTATCTACTGTACCTGTGTGAAACTCTGGGTCACAGTGTCAGTTTGGATGCTCATCTGCCATTTAGTGCTGTTGGAGATATACCTCTCACTCTTCTGAAGGGAAATGAGGAGCCAGGGCCAGGCAGTATGAGAAGGCAGCTCTCTGCATGGTGAAGCCAGGAAGTCAGATGTGGACCCTGTTACAGCTTGATTGGAAGGGTATGGATGAATATCTGCATTTGCTAAATCTTTTATGTTGTTTATTTTTCAATGTTTGATGTTCTGAAATTATGTCAGTACAAGAAAGTATAGTTGCTAGGGATTTATTTCCTCTTGTGTCTTCAGAAAATCTGCAGAGGGTGTTTCCTGGAAGGGAAGAACCCGATTTCTTCCTGGTAAGAGGAAATGAGAGTCACTTAATGAAAATCTCCATGTCTTACAGCCATTTCTTGCCTGCAGCAGGCCCAGGATGAAATATCCTCTGAGAGACATCACCGCCCTTGCCACTCAGGTGGGTGTGGAGGAGACAGACATGTGCACTGGTTACAGTAACAGGATTGATTAGGGGTGAAAGAACTTTTGTTTTTACAGGTAGAAACCATCTAACTGACAAACATTTCCTTAGCAATTTAGTCCTCAATTTAATTTGAAATTTTTCAAATGTACAGAAAAGTTGAAATACTAGTAAAATAAACTACTGTGTCAGTCAGCTTTCTGTAATATGACAAAATACTTGAGATAATCACCTTATAAAGAGAAAATTTTATTTTGGCTTACCATTTTAGAGATTCAGTCCATGGTCATTGGACCCCCCCCCTTGCTTTTGAGCCTGTGGTGAGGCAGCACATCATGGTGGTGAAAGTGGCAGAGGAGGTCTGTTCACCTCATGACAGCTGGGAAGCAAAAAGAGTGGGAGGGAAGAAGGGGCCTGGTTTGAATACCCTCTTCCATGCCATGCCCCCAGTGACTTTACTCTGTATCCTAAATATTCTACTATCACCAATAGCACCACAGGATGGTGACTAAGCCTTTAATATATGGGAAACATTCACATACTATACATTTAGATTCAGTAATGGCTAACAATTGTCACATTTGCTTTCTCTATCTCCCTATACCTGCCCCAAATACAGATACTCAGATCTTTTTGGCCAAACTATTTGGAAGAAAGTTGCAAATATACTTTAGCCTTAAATTTCAGCATATTTCTCCTAAAATATGGATATTCTGCTATAAAAGCACAACCCTGCTATCATGTTTTTTTAAAAATTTCTTAATGGGGGCTGGGGATTTAGCTCAGTGGTCAGAGTGCTTGCCTTGCAAGCACAAGGGCCTGAGTTCGATCTCCAGCACCAAAAAAAAAAAAAAAAATCCTTAATGGAAGAAAAAATTCCATATTAGGTTGCAGATTCACCTCAGTGGTACAGCGCTTGCCTAACAAGCACAAGGCCCTGTGTTTCAGCCCCAGAAACCCTCCCCCCAAAATTCCATATCATCTTAGATCTAATCTCTATTTAAATTTCCACAATTTTTCTCCAAATTTTTTTTATAGTGATTTTTATTTTTTCTAACTAGGATCCAACAAGGCTCATATTTTGTAATGTTGTGTCTCTTTAGACTCTTGATTCTTCTAATCTAGATCAGTTTGTTTATGCCAGTGATGTTTGTTTGTTTGTTTGTTTATGTATGTATTGGGCATCAAAACCAAAGTCTTCACACTGAACTACAATCCCAACCTTTTTTTTTTTTTAATAGTTTTTTTATTTTGAGACAGGATCTCACTAAATCACTAAGTTGCACAAGCTAAGCTGGAACTTCCCATCCTCCTGCCTCACCCTGCCAGAGTGCTGGGATTACAGGTGTGCACCACCATACCTGTCTATGACATTGGTATCTTTGAAGAATCCAGGAGAGTTTTTTTTCATGTTTACATTCTAACTTTGTCTGATTATTTTCTCAGAAGGTCATTTGACTGTCTCTTCTATTTCCTGTATTTTCTATAAACTAGAATTCAGGTCTAAAACTTAACAAGATTTGAATTGAAGTCTTCTGGCAAAATACAGATAATATTTGTGTATAATCTAAAGAGTACATAGTAGCAATTGTTCCTCTATGAGTGATGATAAATTTAATCACTAATTTAAGATAGCATCTACAAGAGCTCACCATTGTAAAAGTACATTTTCCATTTTTAAATTAATAAGTAATCCGTAGGGCAATACTTTGTCAGTGTGTAAATATCTTGTTTCTCAACAATTTATCATCTAGTGATTCTATTATCCATTTATGATCTTTGTCTAAATCATAATTATGTTATTATTGCAAAAGTCAGGTTTTTTAACATAACGATCCATTCTGTATGTTATTAGCTAGCATTCTTTTTGTAGAGAAGTATGTTCCTTTCCTTATCTCTTCTGTTGTGAACTATGGACTGGTGGATTTTGTTTTTTTAATTCAATGTATTACAGTCGATTACATTTATCTTAGTCTTTAGTGCTTAAATTGTCCCACATTTGGCTAGTGTGAACTGTTCAGGTCAGGTCCTATGTCCTTTTGACATACCTCTCTCAGCTTTTTGGGTACTTTCTTGCTTTGTAGTACAAAATGTTCCAGATTCAACCTGACATTCTCTACTTAGACCTAGAATCAGTCATTTTTTTCAAGGATCCTCAGAGATTTTAAATTCATCCTTTTTTTAAACTAAATATATTAAAAGTCATCATTCTGTAGTTATTGTACTCAGCCTTTCCTTCAGCACTTCAGTGACTTTCCCTTCATCTTCAGAAATTCTTCTCCCTGCAGCCTTTACCATGGAGCCTGGTGCCCAGTCTCTGTGCCACCTCTGTGTGCAACTTCACATCTTCACGTCTCCCCCAAAGTGTCATATTTTGGGAATGTAAAAAGTGAGCCCCGGACCCAACTGGAAAGTGGATCATCTCACAGAGGCCCACGGGAAGCTGTAAATAGGAGGCCTAGGTGGGTGGGGTCTGGAGGGGAAGAGGCACAGACCCTCCTCCCGCAGCAGGACGCAGCCAGCACTGCCCACAGCCCCACTCTTCCCTGCATCCCCTCTGCTGCTGTGGCTGCTCTGCGCTGCCTTCCTGGGAGACTCTGCTTTGTTCTCAGATGCAGGGCTTGGGAGAGCGAGACCTCAGGATCAGGAGAGAAAAAGCAGGATGGTGACTACTGTGCTGGCCCCTCAGTGATAGTTCCACTATTCATATGCCCATATAGATTACTATTTTGACTATTCATATAGGAGGGCCGGGGATTTAGCTCAGTGGTTAGAGGGCTTGCCTCTCAAGCACAAAGGCCCTGAGTTCGATCCCAGGTACCAAAAAAAAAAAAAACTATTTGTATACGAAAAAATATTACTTTTCCTCTTGTATTTATATTAGGGTTTCTGTATTCAAATATATTCTGTCTGTATTTACCATGTCATTTAGTAAAAAGTAAACTGGAATAACTTTCCTCACTGGTGAGTCCTCATTATCTTTATTGGATTAAAACTCTTCGTTGTCGATTAAGGGTCTCCTTCAGCTGTGTCCTTCTGTATCTAGTAGTGTTTTCTCCCAGAAAGCCCTGTGTTATACTCCCCCATGCCAGCAAGTACCTCATTGTCCAGATAATGGCCAGAAGTAATCTCTTGTCAAATAGACCCTTTGAGAAAGTGGATTTAGGGCTGCAAGTCAAACTAAAGACATACATTCATACAGAATTTTCAGATCCCACTAAAATTGCATTAACAAACTATCAGCAGTAAGAACAGTTGAGTGCCTGCTGAATGCTAGGTGTACTGATAGGTAGAGGGAAAATACAAAGACCACAGCATTCAACCCCATCAGAGCTATAGACAGGTTGGGGTCTATGTCATACCTGACTGTGGGTGTGATCAGAAATGGCTGAGCCTTAAAAGGCTTAACTGAAGCATCTTGAAAATAGATCATTATCCTCCACAAGAGGAAAATGACAAACTTGGATTTTCTAGGAGTTTAAGAAGAGGAGAGGAAGTTTGGGGTGTGAAGTGAGGGCTTAAAAGTGGCCGAGAGTCCTCCAGCCTTTTCATGACTCCCCCTACCTCACAGGGCAAGCTCCCCTCGGATGGTACTGTGTCTAAACTGACTCATTCCTGAGCTTGGTGCACATTTAAAAAGACATAGTTTAACTAGTTCATTGCTAGACTTCCGAATTATTGAATCAATTCAAAGTCTTAACAAAAAATTTAAAACCAACTCAATCCATGGCCCAGTTTGGTTTGATCAAACCCCTTCACTGGAGACTGCTTTAAAATTGTTGAATTGTGGAGGGAACCTACTATTATTGTTAAGAACATGGGTTTCTTTCTTCCAAAACTGACATTGGGTGACACCTTTGCCTACACTAGAACCTCCTCTCCTTCATCCTAGAGTTTTGTGATGCAATAAAATAACAGTAACAATAAGCAGGGTTTCCTGAGAGAAGTAGACTCTCTCCTCAGACAATTGACTTGTCTAGCTATTTAGGCAATAGGTTTAATAGAGTAAAATGTATCGACTGACCTTGAGAGAATTAAAATTCATGGCCTCCCAAGGTCCTTCCCAGCCCCAGCATTCTGAGATGCTTCCCCTCCTAATTCCCCTTGCAGTGTTTGCATTTGTGCCAGGCATCATTCCAGTAAGCACTGGGCTGTGAAAATTACAATCTTTTGGCAAAAGGAGTGAAAGTGAACAGTTTTTCACAATATGGCAGGCTTGGGGAGGGCTATTCTCCAGAGGCTTCAGCCCCGCAGACAGGCTGCCTCTGTCTGCACCGGTCTGCTCTGTGTAATTTTCTAAATTGAATATGCAAAATCCTCCCCCACTCCTGACTTCAAGGGCAGTATATTGGTAGTTCTGTGGTATGCGATGATCTAATACCCTGCCAGTCTGTTACCATGCGACAAAAGCTGAGGTCAATGATGATTCCCCAGCAGTGACCCACAACATCTCTCGTGCCTCTCACTGCAGTCTATTTTGAAAAGCAGACACTTTAACATTTCTAAAGGGAACCAGAATTATCATTCAGATGATCAACTGCCACACAGACAGACACTCTTTTATGATTCATTGAAGTGCAGGTCTTAAGAGGTTATGCATTTGGTCTCTGTTTATTAAAGAGAGTGAAGGCAAATAGATCACAGAACAAATCAAACGTTGCACATCATAGATGCCAAGCACAACAAAATAATCTTCCAATATTAATATATGGGCTACATAAGCCCACTGGGCAAAACCATGTTTTATTCAGGAAAACAACAAATCAAGTAATCTCTCTATAGAAAGCCATTTACAGTTCATTTGGAAATTGGATTCATAATCTTTAATAAAGCCTGTTTATACCAGCGATGAAGGGGTTTCAAGTGAATAACACTGAAAAGCCATGATAAATTGGCTTCCTAGCCTTTATATGTTTATTACACGGTAATCATTCAAACCCACTGATGTCAAATTTGTTTTACCAATTTCCTAAATTCAATCCAATGAGCTATTAGATCCTACATAAAACCAATTTATATTATCAAGTGTCAGAAAAATTGCTGGTTCTTACTATCCAAAGGGACTTTACTAAATGTAATAATATAGGCTTTTACCATCCAGAAATCTATTATTTAGATGTAAATTCTAGACACATCCTCCGATACTTTTAAAATGGCAATAAAATAAAAAGCATACCCTGGGGAACATGTCATACCCAACATGTTAAAAAGGATGCCTAGGGCCTTGGTTAGAAAATAAAGAGCCGAGTTAGAATTTCATGGAAAATCATGATGACAAAGCCCTTTCCATTTAACCATCACACTCCATCAACATCATGGAATCAGTGGCTGGAAGTGAAGGGAGGAGTGGTCTGGCTTTGCCCTTTGCATGGCACTCAGCTTTGGATAATGCACTCACATCATCAGCTACAAATCAGGCCAGGAGACTCTGCTCAGCAAATGCCCCAGGACAACAGGGTTCCTCCTGGGCGGAGGCCCAAGCTGGGCTGCAGCCTCCCGACTGGTGCCTATTACAGATCTTCTTGGTAACCCATGTCCTGAGACCCACCATCTGTCCCTGAGATGCCAGCTTTGCCAGGAAATTCAAAATGCCCTCCTTCCAAGAGCTCAAACACACACTGTCTTCCTCAACAGTGGGCTTCAAGAGCCTGCCTTCTTCAATGGGGCAAGGCATTTTTCATCAGTAGAATTCTCTGATGGAGAGAGGTAGCCATTTGGAAGGAGACCTGGGCCACACATTTGGAAAGAGACCTGGGCCACACAGGGCCCATCTGATGCAGGCTTTGTATACACCAGGCACTTGGGAGGGAAGGAAGATGAGTTCTCCTTTGGGGAATGTGGGAGGAAAGGTAAATAGTGCATGTGAGCTACCAAGGGCTGCACAGAACCAAGAATGAAGCAGTCACTTCTTCCCAGTCATGGGACAAATATTTGCTAACTGAGGCTCTGTGTACAGCATTGTCCACAGCTGGATGAAGGCCTCCCAGGCCTCAAGTCAGGACTGTGGAGGCTTCCTGTTCCAGCTAGCAGAGGCTGTGGGGGCAGGGAGGGAAGGACTAGAGGCAGGTCAGCCTCCCCTCTGGCAGCGCTCAGTAACTGTTGCCTTTGAGTGAGTCACTCGGCCTCTCAGCTTCAGTATCCTAATCCGCATGGGGCAGGATGGCAGAGTCCATTGTGGGGTGCCACTTAGGAGTTGGCTTGTGTGTAGCTCAGGACCTGGCACTGAGTCAATGCTCTCTGCCACCCTGACCATACTGTCCCAGACCCCAAACCAGACAGGACATTCTGCCTCCATCAGGCGGCACAGCCCTTTGTCACTCTCCTTTCTCTGGCCAGTTCTCTTTCCATGTCAGAGCTGTGGGGCCCTGGATGGCAGGAGCCTCAGCCTGCCCAGCCTTGCCCTTCCCCCAGGAGCAGCAGTAGCTCCCAGGGCTCCTGACGCTCATTATGGGCAGGTTGCTTGCTGGGAGATGGAGGAGAAGCATGCCTCTGGCCCACTCTCCCTCTCTTTCCCTACAGTTTCCTTCTCTGCTGCAGTCAGGCTTGCAGCCAGAAAAAGTCCAGATCTCCTGTCATTGTTCCCAGCACTGCCACAGTCTGAGAACAGGGAGAGGAGAAGCCCAAGACCATAACACTCATCCCCCACGTTCCCTTAGGGGACAAGGGTGGGGATGGAGAGCAAGGAGAGGCCACTGAGCAAGGCATTAGGAGCTCCCCGCCACTCCTCCGTGTGCTGCCTCCCCCCACTCCATTTAACAAACCATCCCCAAATTCATCGCTCTTCTCCCCACAGGTGAGCTTAGAGGCATTAGTGACCTTTGATGGGCCCTATAGTGGCACAGGCACTGTGCAAAGATTTACAGAGTCAGCTTGGGTAGGCCTCAGAAATAAGGATAGAGACCACCGTTTGTTAGCCTTATTTTACAAATGAGGAAACTGAGGCTAAGAGAGGTTAAATTGTTCCCTCAAATCACAGCCACACAGCATTTCAACTGGGATTTGAGGGCTCAGGCTGTTGGGCTCCAAGCTCACCTCTCGGCTTTGGCTGGCTTCCTCCCTAGCAGGTGGTGGTGAGGGAGCTGACTCACAGCTTTTGATTCATTCAGTTCTCTTTTCTGCATTAACACTGGTCCAGCCCAACGAACGAATATTGCATCATGCATTTCTCACTTTGCAAGCATCCACGTGAGGCTGCTTGCTTGCAAGCTCAAAACAACCTAGCAGTTTCAGGTGACATATGACAGCCTGGCTTGTAGGTAAATTAAGAAAGAATCATAGAGATCATCTCAGTGAGGGATCCTTAAACTAGGGCTGGAAGCTAGTCTGGGAAGCCCTGATTTTATATAAACATGCATTTTCCTAGGGCTGAGGCTCAGCACTTTCATCATTTTTTTTTTTTTTTTTTTTTTTTTTGGAGGCAGGTTCTCACTATGTAGTTCAGGCTGGCCTTGAACTCACTATATAGCCCAGGCTGACCCTGAACTTGCAGTGATCCTCCTACTTCAGCCTCCTGAGTGCTTGGGATTACAGGCATGCACCACTACACCCGGTTCATCAGATTTTCAAAGTGCTTTTGTACCCTAAAGGGTTAAGAGCTGTACACATTCTGGCCAAACCCAGACCTCACATTCCCAGGCATGCTCCTGTCATTGCTCCATGAGGCAGCACAATTTGTGACAGAGAAAACCCAGAGCTCAATGCCAGAAGCAGAATCTGAGCTCTGAATCTTCTGGCAAACATTTTAAAGACTCATGAATTATTAAAATAGCTAATTAAGTCAACCTTCACCAGAGAATATTTGCTTTTTCCCCTTATCACTGAGCTCACTGTGAAACTCGATTTTGCTCCTTTATTTGCTTTCAGTGCAAGGTCAGTTCCCCTGGTTTCTTCTTTGCTGGTCTAGGAAGAGCTTCGAGTGGCCAGCCTTGTTACACAGGAGCAGCTGTGCCTCGGTATACACATGAGACACTCTGAACCTGCCTTCTCTTCTCTGCCCTCTACAATTTGGGCCACTCTTCTGCCTATGAATGGCTCTATGCTGCCTGTTTCTACCATAAACCGGGCTATTCTATCGACCATGTTCCTCCCTGGTCTGGGTGAGCCAGGCATGTTCCCATATCCTTCACTCTTGCCAAAAGCACCCTCTCCACCAGGTGCTGCAAGTGAGTGGCCTGGAGCCAAAACTGTACCATAATCATCGGGTTAGCCTAAATTGCAAGGTCTCACTGGCTTCTGCTCAGCTATGTGAGGAGGTCAGCTTCACATCTAGCTCTAAGTTATTTATTTATTTATTCATTCATTCATTCATTCATTCATTCATTCATTTATTTATTTTGTGATGCCAGGGATCGAACTCAGGGCCTTGTGCTTGCAAGGCAAGCACTCTAATCACTGAGCTAAATCCCCAGCCCCACGCTAAGTTTTGTAGCACATTTATCAAGTTTTTTTTTCTCCATGCCTAAATTCTACATCCAGGCCCCCTTTCCATTTCTACCTCTTTTGGAAAACCTTCCTGTTCATTTATATCAGTTTCGTCTATTTCAAACTGGACAATAAGCACCTTGAAGCAAAGAACTTATTTTTCTGTCTTCTAATATATTTACCACACTTTTAATGTATTTACCACCAGGTTCATACCAAGTTAGATGCAACTAAACTAACCAAGAAGTAGGCTTCTCTCTGTCCCTCCACATCCCCAAGTCTTCGGAGTTGACTGCTTGCTAAGTTGGTCCATTGCGAAATGAAAATGGAGGGACATAGGTCAATCGCCAGGCCCACTACTTCAACCCATGGCCAATAGGTGACTCCAGGGGGATCACAACTCTGCACCTGGATAAGGAACGGGCAAGGGACTGTCACCAAGTCACCAGCCAAATGCACAGTAGCACTGCCAGCTCAGGCCCGGATCACTACTACCTTGCCCTAATCTGACCTTGCACATGCAACCCAAAACCCCATGCCTTTGCCCGTATCACTGCCACAAACACAGAATAACAACAGAACACAGGCGTCCCCCACTGATGCAGCCCAGTCACCACCCTAGGTGAAGGATAGTAGCATTCATGGGATGGAGGGAGGAAAGGAGAGGCCTGGTGAGGGCCAGGAGGCCAGGGGACAAGGAGCAGGCCATCAGGAACTCATCTTGGAGAAGTGAGAAGGCACAAGAAGACAGGCCTGCTGGAGAGTCAAGGCTCCGAGCCCCCAGGCACTTGCTCCATTGTCCCTTTAGACTTGCTTTACAGAACCCAAGGACAAAGATAAAGTTACTAAGAGCTTCAACGTGGCACTGCACAGTGCTAAGCCCCACGTGATACAGTGGGCATGAGGGCTGGGTTCCACTGTCGCCTGCTGTGGAGCCCTTTGAGTGTGGAGCCCTGGGTGACTGCACTGGTGGTAAGCCTATGAAGCCAATCTATTCTGTGAAGTCTGTAACATGAGTACATAGGAGTAATGAGTAATTCACTCAGGGAAGCACTTGGTTACCTAGTGGCTATGGATACTGCCCCTTACCTCATCCACTGCTTTGTACACAGGAGGGACTCGTGACGTGGAACTATACCTGAGGGGGGAGGCGCAAAATGGGCCAGTATGGTAATTAGTGAATATTTAGCAATCAGATACACATCTTCAGTGGAAAACTCTGGACTTCTTTTTGTTTTTTTGGCTTTTGTTTGTCTCCCCTCTCTCCCCACTGAAGTTATTTCCCTTCTTCCACAAGAGTCCTTAATGTTTGTCAGAACAGCAATGGTTTAAACAAATTTTACTCAATTCCTATCAGGCTTCCATGAGAAGATTAATGTAGCATCACACTTTGGTCTTAAACCCAGTGTTATTTTTCTCTCCTTCACATCTTTAATTCATGACGGTAGCTGAATATTTATCCTAAAAAGATTTTTAAAAGGTTGACTGATCTGATGGGCACTGGCCTGGATCAGATCCCACGATGGATCATGCTGTTTGGTTTTGTTTTCACACAAGCAAAGGGTCCCTTTCCCAGTAACTGAAGCCTTGATAGAGTGCCGCAGGCTTCCAGTGCTGCAGTGCTGAGCTTGAGGGGCGACCCCTGCTGCCTGTCTGCACTGATGATGTCAGGGAAGAGGACTGGGGCTTCACCTGACTCTGAATTTCTCTTTCTTTAAACATTGCTTGACTTTGGCTGGATGTGGGTTCCTCGTCCAGCACCCTGCTGCACGATCTGTGAGCTGCTAGTTAACTGGGGAGTGGTGTCACCCATGGCATTGAGCTGTGCTGTCCAGTCAGTGGAGCAGGACAAGAGCTGAGAGTGCAGATGAGCTGCGGCCTGTGTTGGACGGTTGGCATGTTGGTGTCTGAATCCTGGAAACACGTCCCTTTGTGGTTTGTTCCTACGCATTTGCATGTGTTTCCAAGGAAGGGGCAGGTTTGATTTATCTCTTAGAATCCACAACATAGTTAGAACCCAGTAAATGCTTATTGTAGTCAATAAGGCTTCAGCCTTCCTTCCTTCTCTTCATTTTCCCCCTCCCATTTCTCCCAGAGGGAGTTATCGGTATCACCAGTCATATCTTTGCTAGGGATTTTCACTCTGAGGTTGTTCACCCAGTCTGGGGAAACAATACCACTTTTTTTATTTTTTTTTAATACTTTCCAGATCAATGAGATCCCATGAGTGTCCTTTCTAGACTTCTTTCTGTACCAGAGACGACTCTGTATTCTAGAGTCTGTGGAGAAATGGCCGGTGGCCTCCTTTCCTCACTAGCTCAGAAGATCACTGCTAGGATCTGTTGACTTTTCCTCTGTGGGTTGTTTCTCTAAACTGAGATGAAGAATTAAACAATAAGCCTGAAGTCCCATTAAGGCAATATTCATAGAAAGCAATAATACATCTTGCTCCATAGGGCCTTTGTCCCTCAATCTGTCCCTTAGCTAATAAAATCAAGGTTACTCCTGAAATTAAATTATATCATTCGATTCTCTTCTTTCTTGAAGTTTCAGAGCTTTCACTGGCCTGTCTTGAAGAAGCAGAGATTGTCTTATTTTTTCCTCCACTGGCCTGTCAATACTCTGTCATTCACCAGTAGAAGCAAAAAGAAGGGATTAAGTAGGCAGGAAAACCAGGACTCAGCTTCCGCACACAAGTTATGCAGCCCCAGCCTCTCTTGGGGCCTCAATTTCCTTTCCAAAAATTTAGGATGAAAAGGCATCCTTGAACGTTCCTTTTTTGGCTTTAAAAGTCTAGGTGTTTCAGAGGGCTGCAGGCTCCATAGAGTGAGCTTCTCTAGGCCTGCAGAAATTGGTTTGCCTTGTCTCTGTCTCTGTGTCTGTCTGTCTGTCTCCATGTGTGTGTGTGTGTGTTTGTGTGTGTGTGTGTGTGTGTGTGTGTGGTGTTAGGAACATTTCTTTTCTCTTCCTTTCTTCTTTCCTTTCTTTCTTTCATAGAACAGAACAAAATGAGCTCAGATCATAAGTTTAACTGATTTCTTTCTAAACCTCAGGATTCATTTTCTGAAATTGCTATCTTTTCCTTCAAAAGCCTCAGCAGCCCTCAGCCTTTCCAGACAGCTCCATCACTTTTATATAGGTCTCTGTGAAATAAGAAAGCTTCTTAGAGTTGGCTTGGAAAAGGCAATGCCAGGACACAGGCACTGCTGAGGGGGGCATGTGTACAGGAGTCCGAGGAGGGTGCACTGGCTTCTCCTCTGCCAGAACCCCGTCCGGGAGCCTAGGAAACAAAATGCTGTGCTTCTATCAGCCCACCAGTAATGATTTTTCAAGTGACTACTAAGTGCATAAAATTATCCTTCATATTTATAACCCAAATAATCATACAGGCCTTAGTTTTCAAAATCGGAGAAAGCCATGCTAGTGGGATTTAAAGACAACATTTTCACGAAAGGAGATCATCCCAGGAAACAACATAAATGAAGGTTGTGAAATTTGCAGTCATCAGATTAGGTCTGTGTTCTGGCACTTCTGTTCACCAGCTGTGTAACCTTCCAGTACCCTGAACCTCAATATCCCCAGACATAAAAAGGAGATAATAAACAATACCACCCAAAAGGTGGGGCAAGGAGTAACAGAAATGAATTATGGAAAAGAATCGGCATAGTATCTGGCACATAGTAAATGTTCAATAGGTTCAGTCATTATTAATAGTGAAATGGCATTAATAATACATAAGAGGTGACCTCTGTCCCTAATGTGGTGAAGCAATTGTTGCCTCAGGCATCCAATGCCCTTCTGGTTTTCTCTTGGGTCCACGAAACAAATGTAAAGTGAGAAAATGCTCTTGTGTTCATGATTGAGAGCAATGTTAAGTTTCTTTGAAATATTGCAAATTATATTTTAATGTAAAAATTGCTTTCTTCAAGCCAGGTGTGGTGACACACACCGGTAATCCCAGCACCCTAGGAGGCTGAGGCAAGAGGATTGCAAATTCCAGCCTAGCCTGGCAATTTGATGAGACCTTGTCTCAAAATAAAAAATAAAAAAGGGCCGGGGGTATAGCTCAGAGCAAAGCTCCTGGCTTCAGCTCCCAGTACCTCCAAGGAAAAAAATTACTTTCTTCAGAGACAGAAAGAACACAGAATTTAAACAACTAAAAAGAAGTTCTTCAATTTAGAGAGAGAAACTGATTTTTGGCCTTTGTCAATGACATGGGTGAGTTTGAACTCTCAGCCCTGAGGCAAGGTGCCAGCTCTAGCCTTTGGGACAAGGAATGATTGACAAGCAGAGAGGAGGGAATACGCACTGTTATAGACACCAGATGGCCAGAAACACTCTGAGTTTGGTAATGCTTGTTGGACTGAAAGTATCTGTTCTTCTGTCATCCCCACACCCTCTCCAATCCCTGGAAGTCACAGGGTGTTATGAGTGCAGAAGGCCAAGGTGGATGACAGACAGTGACTCACCCTGAATGGGTAACGATGCCCCAGCTGAAACAGCAGTCCTTGTTTCTATTTCAGGCATTGTTTTTACTTTAGACATTGACATGAAGCTCATACATTCCCTCGAGGCAAGGAACTGCCCTAAAGGCCCAAAGAAAGGTGTGTTTGAGTTCAGATCTGCTGTAGCTCCTGACCGAGGCCCATGTGGTGTCGGCCACAGGCATCAGAAGGCTCCTGAGAGAGTCCCCTTACCCACCGTTACCCAATCCATACCCCATCCTCCTGGGCCCACTGTCAGGCAGGAGGATCCTAATACAGAAGTGCTGGTTGCTTTGCCCTGTCTGAGTCTGTGACGTGGCCCAACCCAAGTCCACCGAGGTGGCTCGAGAGCTCTGGAAGATGGAGAACACAAAAGTGGAGAGAGGGAAATTTAACGCATACAGGAGAGCTGATAGCAGGTAGACAGACCTCATCAGCCTCTAAGGAATACAGAGAGCCCATTTGAATTGGAAAAAAAGAGGTATGCAAATCATAACGAACTTGTTGGAAGGAAGACACAGCAAAACAAGACATGTGCCTGCAGATATGGGAAGCCTCCATTAATTGTCCACAGCATTCAGCAGAAGGGATTTCAATGAACCTGATGAAGACTAAGGCGATCACAGCAGAAGACAGAGACAGATTCAGTGTTAACCTCCTGCTGTTTCCTACAGGAATTTATAAAGGCAACACTGCGGGGGGTGACATGGATGGGAATAAACCAAAGAGGACTAGAACTAGATTTTAAAAAATAAAATAAAGCCCTGGAGGGAGTGATCCCCAAACTTAGCTACATATTTTAATCATTTAGGGAGCTTTCAAAACTTCCAAAATCCAGGCCACACTAAGACCACTTAGTCTCAGGGTGGGGTAGGGGGTTTTTAGGCATCGAAAAATGTCAAAGGTCTCTTTTGTTTCTGTGTGCAAATAAGTTTGGGCACCATTGTCAATGGATAATACACATGCTAGAGATGTGTTCAGAAATGGCCCTAAAAAGAAATACAATTATTAAGAAATAAAGAACTAGCCTGCCTTAAAATAAAACAGGGGGACTGGGGATGTAGCTTAGTGGTGGCGCACTTACCTAGTGTGAGGCCCTGTGTACAGTCCCTGGTACTGTAAGAAAACTCAACAAAACAAATCAAACAAACAAAAAACAGAACAGGATGTCTGTCTGCTGTTTTCCTGATTTGTAATTTTTTAAATGTATACTGGTATTCAAGAAAAATGGATGAAGAAACAGTGCTTGAAGAAACAGTGCTTAAAAAAAAAAAAAAGCCACAAGAAATCAGGCTTGGTAGTGCCTGTCTGTAATCCCAGAACTCTGGGAGGCTGAGGCAAGGAGGTTCCAAATTTGAGCCCAGCACGGGCAACTGAATGACTTAGTAAGGCCCTGTGTCAGAATAAAGCACTGAAGAGTGAAGGCCCTGGGCTCAATCTCTGGCACTGATGGTGCTGGATGGGGGACTTGGGGGAGCAACAAGAGTTAAATTCAAGAAATTATTGACTGAAGACTTTGAGCTGGGTGTCTGAGAGTGGGATAGAAATCAAGTGAGCCTATTACTTTATGGATATAACAATTTGTATTTTTTGCTTCATAGAAAGTTCACATCCATGACCCAATTTTAACTTGCATCTCTGGGCAGTTGGCAGAGAAAGTATTATTTTTCTCTCCTGCTTCGACAGACAGATGGGAAAAGAGACAAGAGACTCGTGACTTACTCAGCATCACAGAGCAACATCAGCGGCAGGGATAGGAGCGGAATTTGGCCTTTAGAAACCCCAGCGGGATGTCATCCTCCACATCAGGTAGCCTTGCTGCCCTTGAGGAGCGCTGGAAGGAAGGGAAAAATGACAGTGATAACCGAAACAAGAAAATAAGACACTTGTGAGCTGAATGCGAGAGTTCTGCTACTGGGGCAAACACCCAGAACAGAAGCCGAGAGACACATCGAGATAGTGTCCGAGTGCTGGACTCCGTGCCCTCGCGGTACCTCGCGGACACTGGAGGATAACACACTGGATTTGCCTCCAAATTACATGGAGGCGGTGGGCAGAGACAAGGTCAGGGAATGATTTTTAGGTTAAAAAAAGAGAAGATGGTACAGTTCGTGTGCTTGACCTACAGTTTGAAGACTCCATTTAAATAGGTTGTGAGAGTGACGATGAGTTGTTATTGCCCTGGGTTCTACTGTTTTCAAAAACCAGAAATCACTGGAGGTGGCTTAGTGACAATAAGACAGCAGGACAAGTTACAGGCCCTGAGGTAAGTACACAGTCAAGTTTAAGGAAGGACTAGAACCAGGAACTTGCCAACTATCAGAAACTCAGGGGATATGTGTCCTCTCCATTTTTCATCTGTCTTTCTGAGTATTCGTGTTCATCTCTCTGATGCTCTGCCCATGTATAGGGTCAAAGACTTGCATCCAGCTTGATGTGGTGGCTCATATCTATAATCCCAGCACTCTGGGAGACTGAGGCAGGAGGATTGTAAATTCCAGCCTGTCCTGGGCAATGTAGCGACTTAGCAAGATCCTGTCTCAAAAACAGAAACAAAAACAAACAAACAAAAAACAGACATCTAAAGTCCCCAAGTTCATATTTCAGCCATATGAACTAGATCTACCCACCTTCCTTTTCAAATAAAAAATCTTCTAGAAGAAGCTGGCCCAAATTGGCTCTAAAATCCATTCCTGATCCAATCAACCATGACTAGGAGTCAAGGGCACACTGGATGTGAATAGCTGCAGGAGCCACTCTCTAGAGATGGCAGCAAGGCACTTAGAGACCAAAGTCATTTAAACTGAGCATATATCTCAAAATAGATCTACCTCTTATGCCCACTTAGGATAACTATGCTAAAAAAATTGCAAAATAACAAATATTGGCAAGGAAGTGGAGAAATTGGAACCTTCAAGTAATGGAAATGGTAAGATAAATACAGATTTGAAACGGTGTAGCCAATGTGGAAAACACTTTGGTAGTTCCTCAATAGATTAAACATAGAATTTCCATATGTCCCAACAAATCTACTCCTGAGTATATGCCCAAAAGAATTGAAAATATGTGTTTAAACAACAACTTGTATATAAATGTTGATAGCTACATTATTCATGGCAGCCAAAATGTGGAAACGATCTAAATATCTATCACCAGATGAATGGATAAACAAATGTGATACAGCCATCCAAGGGAATATTATTTAGTCATAAAAATGAATAAAGTATTGATAGATGCTAAAAGATAGATGGACTTTGAAAACATTATGCTAAGTGACAGAAGCCAGATACAAACCCACATATTATATTATTCCATTACATGAAATACCCAGAATAGGCAAGTCCATAGAGACAGGAAGCAGACGACTATTGCCAAGAGATGTGGGACGGTGGAGGAATGGAAAAAACTGCTTAATGAGTGTAGGGCAGTACAGTGAACCTTGTAGAGCTTTCAGTGATAACAAACAGCCTGCTGCGCGGCGCATGCCGTAGGTTCACCATCACTGGGATAGGGTATCCTGGGATGATGAGGAATACGCTGGAACTAGAAAATAGTAACAGTTGCACAGCACTGGAAAGTAAGAAAATGTCACTGGATCGTACATTTTAAACAGGTTAAAATGGTAAATAAGTGTTTTACCACAATAAAAAAATTAAGTACAGTAACTAATTAAACTGTGCACCACATAAAAATGCTCTGAGAAGGCCGATCACATTTGTTATCCTGCAGTGGCCTCATTGGGAATTTGGGAATGATAATACATTCATTCATTCATCAACATAAATTTAACATTAATGGGCCAGGCATCAAACCTATGGAGATAAAAGGCCTGGTCCTGGACACTTAGAAGCTGACAGATTAATGGAGTAGACCCGGATAAGTAGGTGACTTCAATATAATGTGGTATGTGCATACAATAAGGCCTGTTCAAGGTTTTGCTTTGGGATGAGATGAGGCCTGATCATGGAAGACTGACTTGAGGGTAAGGAACCCCCCTGAGCTGATCCCATTAAAAGATGAGCGACGGCTGTCCCAGTGAAGGGGTGAGGAGGGACAAGCACTCCGGAGGGGGCAAAGCAATTAACTGAGGCAGGGAGGAGACAGGGGACAGCCAGCAGGGGACAGTGGGGAAGCCACATGGCCAAGCCAGAGAGTGGACACCCTTGTTGGAGAACAGTGTTTCATGGAGTTGAGAGAGGGGGGAAAATATCGAGCAGAGACGTCGCTAGAGTCGTATCTTCCACAAGGTCAAGGAATGGCTGACGGTGGCTGTGGACTGGATGATGAGATGGTCACACTTATCCTCTGCCCATCCTTGGGTCACTGCGTGCTGTGGCCTCACCATGCTTTACCATGAAATATGACCAGGAAGGAAAAGAGACCCAGCGAGGCGGTGAGGAACACATATGCTCAGGGAAAAGATAGGAGGAATAGAGCGAGACGGAAGGCAGAGGAGAGACAAACGGAGGAAGCCAAGAAGGGCTAGACTACAGGACTTTCTGGGGCTGCCTAGACAGGTAAGCAGGTGTCACTGCCTCTCAGGTTGAGGCCAGAATGATGAGAGAGGAAGATGGTCTCATGTTGGGGCAGAGAAGCCAGTCCACAGGATGAGGACATCCCCACCTGATGACCTGCTTTCTCAGTGAGGTTCAGGGCATGAGAACTGCTCAGAAGAGGCCTTATGGGAAAGGGTGAGTCTCTGGCCAGGGATGCTAAGAAAGGTTTCCAGGGTGCCCAGCAGCCCAGGGAGCCAGCAGTGATGACTTGTAGTAGCACAAATCTACTAGCTTGGGAGCCAGGATCCCGGATGTCGGAGGGAGGAAGAGCAGTCACACGGGGCCAGGGCTGCGCCCCAGAGGCAGAGGGAAGGGAAGGTCTGGGCAGAGGGTGAGATGACGTGCTCCGGAGCCTGGGCAAAGTAGGGAAGCGAAGAAGTGTGTGGGGAGGAGGAAGGGGGTTTGAAGCAGTGACAGCAAATGGCAGGGGAAAGAAACTAGGATTTGAGGAGGTGGCAAATTGGGCACACTGGGAGTTAGGCGTGGGCAGGGGATCCGAGTGGGCTGGGGAACAATTCAACGCGATATGTAATCGAGAGCTAAATAGGATGGTTTGAAACCTAAGTGAGCATAAATGTGGGAAGGAGGGGCCTGTGTGGACTGAGGGGAAATCCAGTGCAATTTGCTGCATTAGCCTTGACATTAACAGTCTGCGCAGGCCCCCAGCGGGGAATTCAAGGTGACGATGTAACAAATGGTATCTTGATGACTAGAAAATCCTGGCTGGATCGACCTTCCAGAGGACAGTCTCTTGGTCTCAGTAAAGGTCAAAAGTGAACAAGGAGAGAAAATGCTAAGAGTCTCCTGCCCTGCCCAAGACACACTGGACACTCTGGTGGTGCCTGTAATTCATTCTCTTCCCTCTGCCTGACTCTTCATTTTCTCCCTGCTCCCAGCACCCCTTGGACATCATGACCACATCCTTCATTTGGCCTAGAAATTTCAAGAAGTCTAATGAGCACTGCACTTTCCCACAGGATAAAGCTGTGAATTAATGTGAGGTATTATGGGGGGTGGGGCGGGAGAAGCCACCAAGGACCACCTTGATTTGTAGCATTTGCTCTGGTCCAAGATCAGAGAGGTTCAGTGACCAGCCTAAAGTAGCACAGCTGTAAGCAGCAGAGCCTGGATCAAAGGCAGAACCCCCAGGTCAGCACTCCTGTAAACCACTCAGATGAGGCCAGCCAATTTGCCAAAACCTAGGCATGTGTTTCTTTGACCTCCTAAGCACCAGGCTGGAATCAAGTTTAAGCACCTGTGGGCTTTGCCTGTCCAACATCAAGTTGCCCTCTGTCTTTCACCTCAGCACCCACTTTGGCTCTGGGGAAGCACCCCCAATCTGGTGGCTCTACGCAGTGGCTCAAGCAGGCAGCCTGCTTGCTGCTCTCTGGCTGAAATGTGCACCCCATGTTGAGATGGCTGCAGCCGCTTGCCCCAGGAATGGGACTTACTCATGGGACAGCTCTTGCCACCAAGATCCCAGCTCTGTCCTTCCAAAGTCCATTCTAAAGCCCTTCCTTCCTGCCTGCGACAATACTGCCTGTCCTTCCAGAAAATCTTTGTTTGTCGCTTTGTGTGAATGGGGCCTGATATTGGTGCCAAAACCCCTGGCATCCAGTGTTTGCTACCAACTGAAAACACCAACAGTTCCCAAGTCAGGATTGGATGCAACATGCATTCCATCTTTCTGTCTTAGGTCAGGTTTTATTGTCAACCACTTACACGTTCTATCTTTTGCAGCACACATTCTATCTTTGGCCAAATCTGCAAATCTTACCAGCAGCACCAAGTCACTGTTGTCTTTGGCCCAGACCATTGCAGCAGCCTCTTCTCTCTGTCCTGTTTCCATGTGTGTTCCTGAACTCGGTTGCCGACTCAGCAGTCAGGGGATCCGTCATACTGTCACTCCTCAGCTTGCACCATCCCAGTGGCTTCCCCACCTCCTGGGAGGGAAGCCAACTATCTCAGCCCCCAGGAGAGTCAGCCCCACCACTCTCTGACCCCCTCTCCTGAGGTTCTCCACGTTTGTCCCCCCACAACACTCGCCCCCCGCCCTGTCCTACACACTTGCTGCTCTCCAGCACAGGCACACTGACATTTCCGGGCTGCGCCTTTGCCCTCCCACCACAGGAAGTGAGCACCAGGAGGGCGGGCATTTTGTCTGTTCTGGTCCTTGCTATATCGGCACAGAGAGAGGCACAAAGTAGGCTTGAGGAATGAATGGATGAGTAGTTAAATGCAAACTGGACAGCCTGCCTTTTTGTCCTCCCTTCTCAGCGCTGCCACCTCAGAGGCTTGCACATCCTCTGTCATCCTGCAGAATGTTAGATAGTACTTTCAACACTCGAGTCTGCCTTGTTCTGTCTGTTTGTTTCTGTTTTTGTTGCAGCCATGAGAACCAGAATTACCATACTTTCTCTCTCTCTCTCTCTCTTCTCTCTCTGTGTGTGTCTGTGTGTGTGTGTGTGTGTGTGTGTGTGTGTGTGTACATGTAGTACTGGGGATGGAAACCAGGACCTTCATGCTGAACTGATACATCACCAGCCTTTTAAACCTTTTTTTTTTTTTTTGAGACTGGGTCTCATTAAATTACCCAGACAGGGGTGCAACTTGAGATCCTCTTGCCTCAGCCTCCTAACGTGCTGAGATTACACATGAAGGTAATCATGCTGAGCTCAGAATCACTTTGTAAAATATTTATTTTGAAGTGAAACTTAGAGACTATTACAATACATACAAAAATAAGTATAATTTTAAAAATTGGAGAGAAACAAACCAAAGCAAAGTCAAAGTGCATAAGCACACAAATATGTCTGCCCCAAATGATGGTGGCCCAAAGTCTGTAAGCTTTGTGAAGACCAAGTTCTTGGGGAACCAAGGCTGATAGTTTTGTTTTGTTTTGAAATAAGAGCTTTGGAGATGCATTACATAAATTCCCCAGAACCCTTTCTCGGAAATGTTTTGCTTTGCTTCAATACTACCTTGCCTTGGAGATTTCCATGAGCTTTCTATTAATTGCCCTTGAAGGTGTTTGCTTCCTGGAAGAAGTATGAGTTATGAAAATAGAAAACCAGAATATTTTTATAAGAAGTGTAGGGCTGGGAATTTAGCTCAGTGGTTAGAGTGCTTGCCTTGTAAGCACAAGGCCCTGAGTTTGATCCCCATCACAAAAAAAAAAAAAAGTGCAGCTTGGTTTGGGGCATGAGGCAGGCATTTGAAGGACAGCCTGTCCCAGCTACTAACCCATTTGAAGATGACACTGTCCCTGCTACCCTACAATACCATCAGCCTTCAGTAGGCCCCACTCGGTGCCCTCAGCATGGAAGGATGTGAGCTGAAATGACCAGAGACCTCTCAGAAGTGGGTTTTGCTCAGTGTCCCAAGGCTCCCCCAGAGGTTCCCCACACTGCAGACTTCCGGTTCCCCCACCCCAGGTACTCCTCGAGTTCACTGACGCAGAGACAGAATTTCCCTGGCTCTCCACAACATCCTCTTCATGCCGTTTAGCCAGACGGAGAAAACAAATGTGCAAGCATTCCCTGCAGGCCCACCGGAGCCCGCTTGCATCTCCCAGCTAATTGCAGGGCGCACTGGGACAGCTCCAGCCAAGTTCGTCTTCCATGGTCTTTTTCTTCCTTGCCCTTCTCCTTCCCCTTTCAGAACCCACTCTTGGGTCAGGTTTTATTGTCAACCATTTATATTTTGGGTTGTATTTTAAGGCCTGTATTTTCTTCCCAGAGATGATTGGTTTGGGCCATGTTTCTCAGTATAGATATTGCCCTTTTCTCAATCTAAGCAGGTGGAGAACAAGAGCAGAGAGAAGCTCCGCCTTATATCTCTGAAATAGTACAACGACACCAACACCTACTGTGTACCTTACCCTGTACCAGGTACTTTGCAAATATTATGCCATTTAAATAATGAATTCAGATTAAATAAAGACATGTAAAGTATTTAGCACTGTGTCAGGCACATAGTAAATACTCAATCCAAAGTAGCTATTGCTTAGCTGGGCACAGTGGTGTGCACCTATAGTCTCCACTACTCAGAAAGTAAGAAAGTACTCAGAAAGCTACTCAGAAAGTAAGCTACTCCCGGGTTCACTTGAGCCTGGGAGTTTGGGGCCAATCTGGGCAACATAGTAAGACTCCGTCTCTTTAAGAAGAAAAAAGTAGCTACTATTTTAAAAAATAATAATCTTCGTAACAACCCTACAAGACAGGGATTGCCTCATTTTATAGACAAACAAAGTGATTCCCCCAGCTCAGTCAGATGATAGGAGCAGGGTGAGGATTTACATCCAGATGTATCTGAGTTCAACAAATAGCACTTCCCACAACACCATTTGGATTTCAAACCAAAAAAGTCTCAGCTTAATCTGACAACCGGCAGGCCCAGCCTGAGATTTGGAAGCATGTCCTAAAATGGTTTATTTCCAACAAGACTGTATGTGGTGTGTGTGTGTGTGTGTGTGAGTGTGTGTGTATCTCTCTGTCTGTCTGTCTGTCTCTCTCTCTCTCTCTCTCTCATATTGAGGGCTGCTGCATCCTATTGCTGGAGAAAAGACAGGCTGAGATGAGAAGCAAGTCTGAAGAGTCCTGAGATGGCAGAGACAAGCTCTAGCATAAGCCTCTTCAATTTACTGTGTTCCAAGAACAGAATCGGGAAGGAAACAGCAGTTGGTCTTCTAGGACAGGACCCACAGCCAAGCGGGTGGCTGGTGCATGGCAATGCTCCTTTCTTACATCTTCTCAACCATCACATGTGGGGACTCTGCCCATTGACACAGCCCACCAGCGAAGCAGGGAAGTGGGTTTATAGTCTCCTGCTGGGGTGGAGTGCACTGTGGCTAGAACTTGGTGTTAATGGGGTCTTCCCTGAATGAAGAAGTTGAACAACACTAAAACAAAACTTTCTGACTACCTCCCAAACTAGCCCTGCTGACTCTAAATACAAAAGCCTACTTGTGGCTGGTGGCTGGAAAAACAACTCAGAGCCCAGGGCCGCAGCAAGACTATGAGTTGCTTCATGGCCTCCTGGGAAGGGAGGGCCATCTGCGCTAGGATGTGGCCTCTTTCCAGCGCTCCCCTCAACAAGTGCTGAGTGCTGACCGCAGGGATTCTTTACTCCTTGTCAAAAATGCAACCTTTAGCTCAGTGATAGAGTGCTTGCCTAGCAAGCACAAGGCCTGGAGTTCAATCCCCAGCATGCCCAACCCCTCCCCCCACAAAAGAAAGACAAATTGTAGCTAAGAGAATGCAACCAATCTCACTTTTGATGTGGACTTGTGCATTACTTTCTTTCAGTTGTATTCATAATAAAATGCTTCCAGAGAGACTTGCCTCCTGCAGGCTGCTGTGTGGCTCTCACATGACCACCCAGGTCAGCGTGGAGTGGGGATGTGCAGTTCTTGCTAAGATCATCACTTCCTGCATCTACTCAACGAACTGCAGCAAAATTCAGGGTACTGCCTGCCCCCATCCAGACTGTAAGGAAATCATTCCAAGTCTCCTCCCAGGTTGTGTTCGTTGTTCATGCTGGCTCATTAAGTAGAGGTCACCCTTTGGGGTCCTTTGGCTCTAAGTCATATAGCATATGTGGAGTTGCTGGTGTGTCCACGAATAGGTGCACTTAAAATGCTTCTTTCCATGTGGGAGAACACAGAATGCATTGTCCAATCTCATTTCTGGACCTAGCTGGGGTTCACAGCTGGGCTGATATCAATGACCAGGGGGATCTTGAGAAGGCCTGGCAGTTACACCATTGCTATGAGGGCTGGACTTCTGTCTCTGGGGTCAAGGCTGCCTGAGTTACCAGCTGGGAAAACCAGCTGTGCCAGAGCTCCCTGGGCTGAGCAGGGCCCACATTCAGCTCTCGCCCTCCAGGACTCTGATGGTGTCACACCGTGGGCCATCACAGGGCTCAGGTGCTGGGCACAGAAGCCAGACAAGGAAGGCAGGAACAGGGCTGGAGGCAGACTAGGGGAGTGTCAGAGGACTCAGTCAAACCTGGACTATACCACTAGAAAAAAACCAAGCAAAGAGGAGGAAAGGTCAGAAGCCAGGTTCATGGAGTGACATGTAGGAAGCCCGTCCCAGAAGTCAGCATGTGGGACTCTTGCCAAAGGTAGGAGCTGAAAGCAAACCAGGAAAATAGGCAAAAACCAGCCAATCGATATTCGACAAAGGTGCCAATGGAAGTCAGTAGGAAAAGATGACCTTTTCAACAAACGGTGCGGGAACAAGTACATTTAACCACACGCAAAATGACCTTCAATCTTTACTTCATTCCATACAATTTGAAATTGGCTGATAAGAGCTAAAACCCTAAAACTTTTAACAGAAAATCTCAGTGACCTTGGGTTTGGCAAACATTCTTCCAAAGCACAAACAACAGTGTGATTTTATTTAATGCTACTGAACAGTATACTCAAAAATGGTTAAAGGAGTAAAATTTTATATGTATTTTACCACAGTTTTTTTAAAAAGTGTGTCTTTTGCTCACACACTTGTCTGGAGGGAGGTGGAGGAAGGCATGATCCATGAAAGGAAAAAAAAAAATCAACAAATTAGACTTTGTCATAGTTTAAAGCTTTGCTGGGCATAGTGATGCATACCTGTAATCCCAGAGACTCAGGAGGCTGAGGCAGGAGAATCACAAGTTTGAGGCCAGTCTCAGCAATTTAGCAAGACCCCTGTCTCAACATAAAAATAAAAAGCACTAAAGATGGAGCTCAGTGGCAGAGTACGTGCTTAGCATTTGTGAGGCCCTGGGTTCGATCACCAGTACCACACACGCAGAAAAATAATCAAACAAGCAAAACAAGACCATACCAACTGTTGGAGGAACTAGAACAACTGGAATTCTCATCATTACTGGCTGGAATATAAAAAAGCGTAACTACTTTGATAAATAGTTTGGCCATGTCTCACAAATGTAAACTTACATCTATTACATGATCTAGAATTTCCCCGCCTAGATATTTATCCTAGAAGAAAATAGAAGTATATGTCTATAGAAGATTGTACTTAAAGGCTCCTAGTAGTTTTATTTGTAACAGTCAAATACTATAAACAGTTCAAATGTCTATCAAGAGGTGAACAGGTAAATTATAGCATAATTATAGTATACAATGGAGTATTACTCAGCAAGAAAAAAGAATGAACTATTGGTACATGCAACACACAGACGAAACTCAAAATAATTATGCTGAGTGAAAGAAGCTAGACCAAAAAAAGAAAACATGCTGTCTACTTCCATATATAGAAGCCTAGAAAATGCAAATTAATCTATAGTGATAGAAGGTAGACAATTGGTTGCCTAGGAACAGAGTGGGGTGGGGAGGAAGAGATGGACAACAAAGGGGCACAAGGAAGATTTTGGGAATGACAGGCATATTCATTATCTTTTCTTAAAATTGTATTTATTTTTTATATTTATATCTTGGTTGTAGATATTTCATGGACACATATATATAGGTCAGAAGTCATCAAGTTGTTTTCTCTAAATACATGTAGTTAATTTTATGCCCATTATGATTCAATAAAGCCTTTTAGAAAGAGAAAAAAGGGAAAAAAAAATCTACCTTCTGCCTTCAGTCGCCAACACCGGGTCATGGCTGGAGCGTGGACTCTGGAGGCTTTACAGGGCCTGGATTCCAGCTCTACAACTCGCTACCTGCGTGAACTTGGCCAAATCATGTGATCTCCCTAAGTCTTGCTTTCTTCATCTGTAAAACTGGAGTGATGCCAGTGTTGTGAAGATGAAGTTATTTAATATTTATAAAGTACTTAGAAGAGTAGCTAAAGAATGGTAAACATTAGCTACTACTATCATCCTCATCGTTATCATCCTCCTCCTCCTTCTCGTCATCCCCACCACTACCGCCACCATCAGCAAAGATGCCGACTGAAATGCAAAGCTGACAAACACACAGTAGAGCTCCACCTTCAAGGAAACGGGTGAGAAGTCTAGAATTCCAGTCTGGCGGGGACACTCCAAAATCCTGCCACCCTTAGGCCTGATGTGTGAGGCAAACTCCTGACCAGCTCAAGGCCATTCCTCATGCTTAGCCAGGTTGAAATCTGCAAGGGAGAAAGTTACGTGGATGCACCTGGATGAAAGTGTGCGGGTAGAAAAGAAAAACACTGACAAGCAGCACAGGGACTTTCCCTGAAGTCCCGAAGTCTCCAGATGATAACTTCTTCTTGTTGCATTAGTCATATCTGAAGCTGGACTTTCCTCCGCCCCCCTCACCCAGGAAAGGGTTTCCTGGCATAGCAAAGGGACTTCCTTTCAGCCTTCCAATCAGGGAACAAGGAGGGAGAGTCGGGAGCCAAGTCTGTGCGGAGGAATGGGTAGGAGAACCCATCTAGGAAGAGATTGTGGAAGTCACATGACTCCAGTTAACCGCCCTTGCAGCTTAATCTCAGTTCCCATGGATCTAAGTGGCACTTGAAAAGGCCACCACCTTGTGACCTTCTTCCAGGTCAGACTGGGGCTCTCACTCTGTCCCTGCCCCGGAATAGTGACAGGCCAGCAGTAATGCTGCTAGTAGCTGGCTCTTCCTGGGGAGGGCAGTGAAATTTGCAGAGAAAATTGCAGAACTTGGGTGGCAGCACTGGACAGGGAGGGAGGGAGGACATGGCTGGTCAGAAACTGAAGGTGCTTTCTCCAGGCTCCATGGTGGGGCCAAGTCGACACAGACTGAAAAAGCCTGGAATTAGCAGGTGGGACTCTGGTGGGATCCAGCGGGCCAAAAGCCTGTGCCCAGGCAATTCTATTCCCTGGGAGAGGCTCCTACAGGAGCATAGACAAGGAGTAGGGAAAGGATCTTTCAAATTGAGAAGGGGGTGAGCCAGGTGAGCCCCTCAGCCTCTGAGAGAGCTCACACCTGAGCTGATTGTGTGCACGGTGGGAAGGTGTCTCAGGTTGGAAAAACCACAGCAAAGCTAAGGTTCTTGCCTCAAAATCAAGCTCCCCTGATCTACCGATTACCCACCACTTGCCTCACCCCATCCTCCTCTGTCCTGCTCTGTGCCCTGGTGACATCCTCCAGTGGCATCACCCGGGGTTTCCTCACTTCTGACTTCCGGGTGGGTTGGGCCAATGGGAGACATGCGAGCATGGGATATTTCTTTCCTGTTCCCTGCTGCCTTTGGAGTCTGGTCCAGGCAATGGCTGTGTCTCTCTAGGAATCTAGGACTCTAGGTCTCTAGGTCCACACCCATGCCTCCAGTTTGCATCCGCTTCTCTGCTGTAGGCTTTCTCCTCCTCAGCCTGCTGAACTTCCCGGTGTTGCTAGTTTCTGGGTGGCCCTTTGTTTGTTCCCCTTAACCCTGCTCTCACCCCTTCGAGTGTAATCTCTTGATTTGAACCATATTTCACGGATTCTACTCCATACCAGGACAGCCACTGGTTAGCTGCCTAAGAACCTGGACAGTCACCCTCCGGGCTCTGCTTCCTCATCTCTGGGGGCCGTACAGGAAGTTGTGTGTACACCTGGAGATAATGCAAGCAGTTAGCCATTGCTCTTATCCCATGCGATTCCCCAGCAGAGGGCCCTCGGAAAGGTGACACAAAAATTCTGCAGGTCTCCTAATCTCTCCTCTCTACTCCCTGAGACCTTCTTCTCCTGAGGTAAACTCTGTACTCTCAGACTGACAAGAACAGGGCGCACATCCCTCCAGCAACCCGTCATGCAGGCCTAAGAAGGGAGGAGGGCATCCTACCAGCCCAGCACAGCAATTGTCACCCAGCAAAGGTCAGCCTGCCCGGAATAAGGAAGTATCTGGAGCTAGGAAAGGTAAATCCAAACCTCAAAATACCTAGCAGCCTGCAGTGTCCTTGGAAAGCACTGTTTATGCGGCAACAAACCACTTAAATGACCCAGAGTTGGAACCCGCAAGGACTCCTTGAATGGCTTATGAGGGATGCAGCTAGTAAGGACTCTAGAAGGCCTGCAGGGTGCGGCTGGGTGACGCCTTTGCCTCTGCTTTGGAGCTGCCAGTTTCTCCTGCAGGGATCAGGCCTGGAGGGGCTGCTCTGAGGTGCATGCCTGGGGGAGACCCCAGGCTCAGACAAGGCAGCCTGCTTCATCACAGGTACTAATGCCAACATTGTGTTTTCTGTTAAGTCATGAGGAAGAATGCAATTATTTCTCTCTGGGAATGGAGGCTGAGAGGAAGGACTCTGGCATGGGAGTCCTGAGGGTGAATTTGGGCCCTTAGGCTAATTGCTGTCCAACCTTGACAAATGTACTTACCCTTAAGTGACTCCATTTTGTTGCCTGTAAGATGGGGATAATAGTAACAGCATGCCAGCCTAATAGCATTTCTGTGAGGACTGAATGAGTTAATCCACAGAAAATGGTTGGAACTGAGCCTGACCCCGGGAGACGGCCAGGACACCCACTGCTGCTTCACACGATGGTGCACCATTTTCAAGGGTGCCTGTGACAATCCCTCCCACCCATGTGCTGTTCCAGAGTCCCTCCCCATACAAAGAGGTGCAGTTTCCCTTCTCCTTGGATCTCGGCTGGCTCTATAAGTTGTGGCAGAAGTGACATTCTGAGACTTCTGGGTCTTAGGAGTCATCACAGCTTCCAAGCTATGAGGAAGCACAAATCACATGAGAGACGGCACTGCAGATGCTTGGGCTGGAAGGTCCAATTGGGATCTCGGCCAACGGCCAGCGCCAGCACTGTTCCTGCGAGTGAGGAAGCCGTTGGGATGTCTCTGGCTCCAGCCCCAGCCGTTGTTTGACTGTGAGAGACAATCAAGTGATCATTGTTTTAAGCCATTGATTTCGAGAAATTTGTTATATAGCAATCAATAATATGGCTATTTTAGGGATATTTAATGTCTTTGTCCTCTACCAAAGTATAAGCTAAAACAAAATAGGGACTGAGTTTCTCTGTGTCCCTAGGATCTGGCAAAGGGCGGGTTCCCATTACGAACTGGTTAAATGAATGAACGTGTCATCAGTCTCCAGCCCTATAAGCCCCTGGTTGAGGTCAATAAGATGAGCATTCTTACCATTTTGTAAGGAAAATGGAGGTCGGAGAGGTTAAGTGATTTGTCTGAAATCACACACCCTGTAGCTATCCCACTAAAGACAAGATCTCACATCTCCTGACTCTTCCAATAGGTAGGTGTCTTTTCTTCTAAGACATGCTGCTGTAGAGCAGACCCCACAAACACATCTCTACGTAGTTGTCCTAAATTGGGGCATACTCCAGAATGATGTCATCTCATGAGTTCAAGCCCAGAATCCTTCCTGAAACAGATAGTCTTGGTGAGGGCCAAGTGTGCTGTGCAGTTACATGCCAGCTCACAGAGAGTCTTTCCATTAGATGTTAGAGCAAGGAAAGAATATGGCATGACTGTGAGAACTGGAGAGGGCATTCCAAGAAGAAAAAGGCTTTTGGAAAGACAGTCTAATGTGAGCTGGGCCCATGCAGAGCTGGCAGTAGCTCTGGTGGCAAAGAGAATTGGGAAACACATGAGTGGAGTAGGGGATCAAGGGCCGTAGATGTGAGAGAGGACTTCTTTGTTAAGCTCAACATAGGAAGTTGTCCATCTCCTGGTCTCTCTTAGTCCTTCTGTGCTGGGTAATTTCTAAACAATAGAAATGTATTTCTCACAGTTCAGAGGCTGGGAAGTCCAAGAGCAAGGCCCCAGCAGGACCTGGTCTCTCTGCTTCTAAGACAGCCCTTTGTGGTTGTGTTCCCCGGAGGGACAACACTATGTCCTCATGTGGCAGAAGGGCCAGAAGGAGTGAACTCACCCTGCAAGCCCTTTTATGAGGCATTAATCCATTCATGAAGCCAGAGCTCCTGAAGGCCCCACCACTTGCTACCACCTCCACAGGGATTGAGTTTCAACATGAACTTAGCAGGACAGATTCACACCACAACAAGTTCAAAACACAAGGTGAACCCAGAGGAGAAATGGACGCAAGAAGAGATCTCTGTTCCCAGAGCAGGCTGTGTTAAAGGGAAGGTATGCATGACACCGAGGAGGAAGATGACACAGTTCCTTCTGTCTCAGAAATCAAAGCTGCAGACAGAGGAGAGAAATGCTCTGTCTGTTCTCCACTAGCCCCTTTCCTTCCTGTATTTGCCGGTATCCATTTTCTCCCATCCAAGTACTAACCAGGCCTGACCCTGCTTAGCTTCTGAGATCGGACATGATGGGGCACATTTGGGGTGGGATGGCCGTAGACTCGATTTTCTTACCAACAGAGGGAAACATGATAATGAGGATTTCTCTGGAATCTTGGCAACAGAACTTTGGCTTTCATTAGCATGCAGTTTTAAAAAATGGCATTGACCTTAGTAACAAATAAATTAAATCCTGTTCAGTTTGGAATTTAACACCTTGGCCTTTCTAAGTTAACTTACTAAGTGATTTACTTTCTTGTGCCTTGAACCCCATCTCCCCAGCAGCTGACTTCCTAGTGGTGTCATTTCTCTTTCCTCAGGGATGCGCATCACAGACGAATCTAAAAATGGGTCTTGGGGCTGGGGATTTAGCTCAGTGATTAGAGTGCTTGCCTTGCAAGCACAAGGGCCTGAGTTCGATCCCCAGCACCACCAAAAAAAAAAAAAAAAAAAAAATGGGTCTTAGATATAATCCATAAAGTGTAAATGTGTTTTAGACATACGCCCAGGGAAGCTTAGGAATAAGAGTCCAGGAATACTCGGAGGACCAATGCCAGTGTGTATGTCCTCTGACTTCTCAGAGCCTCAATTTCCCCATCTGTAGGAGTGGGACTAGTGTAGGACTGCTCCCTAAAAACAAAATTCCATACTAAAGCATTTAACTTCATTCCACGAACACTGAGTCCTTTCCATGAACAGATTGAGATAACAGATCTGCAGAGGAAGGTGGAACATAGTCCTTACTCTTGGGACTTCTAGTCCATTCAGAGAATGAGGACGCGAACAGCAGCCAGAAAAAGGCTGGCAATAGTGGCGTGATGGATTGTAAAGGTGACAGATGCTGAGATCAGCCAGAAAAGAAGGATGCATGACAGGTGCAGTGCAGGATGCCTGTAACCTCGGTACTCCAGAGGCTGAGGCAGGGGGACAAAGAGTTTGAGGCCAGCCTAGATGACATAGCAAGGCCTTGTCTCAAAAACAAAACACGACACTCAGACACCTGTGGATAGGCTGTATTATTTATCCAAAAATATTTTCTACCACTGCTACACAAATCAATCCTCCCTATTGGAAGAGTGTACCTCCTGCCAATTCTAGTGTCAGAGTTGGCCAGGTGACTTCATTTCCCAGTGGAGTTAATGTGTATCACATCCAAGAGTTTTCAGAGCCGTTGGCTTCTCGCGGTTCACACAACCTTCCCATGGGTAAAACCCCCTCCTTCAGAGGCCTTGTTTCTTCAGCCTAAACCTAGTGTGAAGAAGGCATGGAACAGTAATGAATGATGGACATGTAATGTGAGTGAGAAATGATCCTTTCTGGGGGCTCGGGATTTAGCTCAGTGATTAGAGTGCTTGCCTTGCAAGCACAAGGGCCTGAGTCCAATCCCCAGCACCACCAAAAAAAAAAAAAAAAAAAAGAAATGATCCTTTCTGGTTGGGACTGCCTGTCACACAGCATAATTTTGTCTAAACTGACTGATAAAAGCTTCATGCAGAAAAATCTGAAGTGATCAGTTATATATTAAGTGCCTTGTACACTGAGCAAAGGCCCATAAGAGGAACTGAACATGATTGTGACTTTCTTGGTTTTCTTTTTATTTTGTTTTGTTTTCATGAGACAGGATCTTGCTATGTATTCAAAGCATTGAACTCACTGTGCAACCCAGGCTGGCCTTGAACTTCCAGTGATCCTTCTGCCTCGGTTTCCCAAGTGCTGGGCTTACAGGGCTACGCCACCGTGCCCAGCTGATTGTGATTTTTTTTTTAACGTCAGTAACAGTATTAAGGACTATCCTTTGTATTGAATTTAATGTTCACGTAACACTTTTTTCCAGTGAGGATAGAATTCAGGGCTTTGCTCACATTAGGCAAGCACTTCACCATTGAGCTACATTCCAAGACCTTTGATTATTTTATTTTGAAGCAAGAGATTGCTAAATTGTTCAGGCTGAGCTCTAACTTTTGATCTTCCTGCCTCAGCCTACTGAGTAGCAGGGACTACAAGCATGTACCATCATGCCTGGCCTCAACTAACAGTACGATACACACTGTCAGCACTCAGCCTGGGAGATGAATATTTCCCCCACTCTACAGATGGGACTCGACTGGCTTCTCTTGAGGTCTCACTGCCAGACTGGACACTCGCTTGACCAGGGCAGGTGACTCGGGCTTCTAGGGTCTTACTGCACCCCTTCTGCTGACTGGTTGATACAGTACCAGGGTGTAGAGTACTTCCCCTGGGAACATCCCACTCTAACCTGCCTGTCATTCCGGCCTCCTTTGTGCACAGTCTCTTGCTTGAGACTTTCGTACATGATAGAAGTATTTTGGGGCGGGTGTTGTGGTGCACACCTATATCCCAGCATTCAGGAGGCTGAGGCAGGAGGATCGCCACAAGTTCAAGGCCAGCCTGGCCTACATAGGAAGACTCTGTCACAAAAAAAAAAAAAGTAGTTTGGGTTCACATACCATTTTAGGTCCTTTGCATGAATAATTCAATATCATAATTCTACTGTTATTATGTACACAGTACTGATAAGGAACCTTGGAAAATTTGGTGCAGTTACTATTTACAGGGAAATGACCCAAAGGGGTGCCCTGAAAAGTACTGGAGGAACTGAAGTGTTTGGAAGGTCAAGGTTTGAATAAACTTTTGGTTGTATTGTAAATACGTGGCAAGCTGCTGGCTGGATGTCTCAGCTAGCCTCCTCCCTGCCCCCCCCTTGCTAGCTAAAAGGAAATTTACTCAAGGGATAGACAATCGGCCTGGGAGTTGGTAGAACTGGGACTCGAAATCTGAACTTGTCTCTGACTGAGAGACCTTGAACAGGTACCTCCCTGGGCTTAGATTCCCTATCCATGCAATGGAGGTTGGGGATTGGCATCGGACATCTAGGAGCTTTGCCATGTATTTCCTGTAAAGTCAAACACGGTTCAAGTGCTGCTCTTCCAATCTGCACATCACCTTCAGTAGTCTGAGGGACTGTGCTTTTGATCCTTTTAATTATAGAGAGTAACTGCACCAGGATTTTGCAGTTTCCTCATCTGCAGTGAGAGCAAGAGTAACAACCTAAGGTCCAATGACACCTCTAGTCCTTGGCCCTGGGCGCTGCAGAGCAGCTGGCAGAGGCATGCCTGGGAAATGAGCTGGAGCCTGCTACAGTTGGGCTCCTTTCCCGAACAGCTGGTGCTGAGAGCAGGAAGGGTAGGACACCCTCTAAGGGTAACCAACTGCAATGGCTGTCAAGGGTGACCTAGATGGCCGCTGGCCAGCCAGCCATGCATGTGCTTTGCAAGCTGTGGCCTCTCCTTCTGAAGGTCTCTCTCTTTCTCCAGAACGTGGGGAAGTCTCTTGTTCTGAGCCTGCACCTATCCCGCTGGGCAGGGCTTCAACCTGAACCTCCTCTTTCCCCACAGCCAATGTGCAGCCTCTACATGGGCTCCAGGACTACCAGTAGAGGAGGGGGTCACAGGAAGGGTCACAGCCCACACTCCTGCTCCTGTTCCAGGCACTGTAGAGGGTCTGATTTCCCAAGGCTGCGAGTTTAACCCTTGCAGGTGCAGGCTTGTGGTAAGCAAAAGAGCTTTAAGTGTAGGACAAAAGCACTTGAGGAGATGGCCTATGACTCTCCTGGAGTGCCCTGGCCCTCGGTGCCCTGCTTACCTTCTTCCTCCTGGCTTGCTGCCTGATTACAGGGCTAACTCGACTCCCACAGACAGGAGGGCCCTTGGCCATATCTCCCCTATTTAGATCTAGGCTCCAACCAAAGCTCTATATTCCCCAAAAGAGAAGAGGAAAGGATCCCTTCCACCAGGCAGTGGGGCAGCACTATCTGCTCTGGCTCCCACTATAGTTTTTTATATCAGCACGCGTGACCACTTATTTCCCTTGTCTCAAGCTGTCCATTGTGCAATCAGAGCCTTTCCTCTGCATAATGTAAGACCTGTGTTCTTCCTATAACCAAAAGCAGTCTTGGGCTGGGAATATAGCTCAGTGGCTGAGTACTAGCTGAGCATGTGTGTGGCCCTGGGTTTAATGCCTAGCAGCACCACCAAAACAACAACAACAACAACAACAAAACTTTTCCCTTGGAAGGATTTTCCCCATTCCTCCAGCTGAACAGGAAACAGTTGAAATTTTGGAATGACTGTGTGCCCTGCTCTCTCCTTCCAGCTTACAGGAGTTTGAGCGTCCGCATGAGAGCAGCCCACAGAGACACGAATGACCAGACTTGGACCAGTCACAGGTGAAGTGGTGCCAGTCAACCTGCACAGCTCAGTCCTTCCAAGAGTCAAAGTTTTAAACTAGCATACAGTTAGAATGGCCTTCAAGCCTACAGTACGTGACTTCATCAGGCAGCAAGACCAAATTACCCCATGTTTATTTTTAAAGAGCCAATGACCTATGAATAAACAGCACTTGACATTGAAAATTGCCACATTAAATACCCAGCTCCTCTGCCCAATTACAGCAGCCTCGGAGCTCTTCCAAATTGTCACCTAGGATGAATATGACAGCAAACAATGCTTTTAAAAGTAAGTAATCTGCTCTATAATTATTTTAGCGGCTGCCACTGCCAACCAGCAGGATCACTTATAAAAAAGGATACAGTCCTTCCTTATTAAAAATGCATGAATATACAGTCTCTTGATTGTGGAAATAATCAGCGGACTCTCTAATGGAACAAGACTTAGCTATAGAAGAATTAATTAGGGTGAAATTGATTAAGGAGAAGAGGGTAAAAATTTATCTGTGATGATTCAGGCTCCAATTAAACTCAGCATTAATTCTCACATTCTTTTTAAATTAAGAGCTTCATCTAAATGCTCTGCATTAATATTCTAACAGACCCCAACCTGCTTTAACCAGACAGAAATGCAGATATTTCCACTGGAAGCTGAAGATCAGGTTCTTATGGACTCTTGAGTGTCTGTCTCAAGGATTTCAGGAGGTTGGAGTTTTTACGATCATTTTAAATAAAAGGAGGAGGGAGTGGGCAGTGAAAGCACCGAATTCCTTCTGGTCTTGAGCACTGAAGAATTTTGATAGATCTCTCAGAAGAGAGTGTGCAACGCAAATAATTATGGGGCAGTCCCCTGAATTCTCTTTGGTGGTTATCTGCTTCAGAACAGCCAAGGGCACCTTGCTGGGGTCATAGATTCCATTGCTTGCCTTGAGACCGAGCTGAACCGAACCGGAGACCCATTCGTAATTATCTACCATCCCCTGAGACACCTCCAGGGACCAGGACTCCACCATTCCTTCTGGAATCTCCCCAGTCCGGTGGCAAACAGGCAGGCAGCAGATATATTTCCGATCCTGCCTGCTCAGTGCTCTCCCCCCACATCCCTGGCAGCCACCAGAAAGACGCAGAAGCTTCCCCACACCATTGATTTTTCTGTTTCACTGCCTCCATTAGGAGCCGGCTCTTGGTTGCTGGCTCTGCATCCCAACTGTGCTTACGTTTCACAGGTCACTGACCTTTCCTTGTTCCCCTAGCTACTGCGGTCTTTGCAGCCCTGCTTTCATCTGCTGCCTTGATTTTGTCCTGTGGCCCATAAGGTTGAGTACGTCCTTTGTCCTAGCTGGGACAGTCAGCTCCTGGATAAGAAGCACCCAGAGGGCACTAAGTCTCCTCTGCCCAGGATGTTCCCACTCAATGCTATGGCGCAGGACCACCTTGAGCCAGGCACTGCAGGCCCCAGCAGTCAGTTACCAGTTTATGAGCAAAAGGGGACAGAAAAGGGGAAGAGGCAATTTCAAGCCCTTTGTTTTCTCTTGGGTCCCATTTTACCTAGAGACCAAGTTGTGCACTGAGGCCTTTGATCGGGCCTGACACTGCCTTGGGGAGTTTGCCAGGCATAGCCAGGGGAAAGGACCAGGCAGAGAGAATGGCACACAAGTGGCAGTTTGGTCTTCCCGAGCCTACGAGGGAGGTCTGATTCACACTGATGACAAATTATCCATGGTGTTCCCATCCTTACAGGGCCTGACTTGCTGGTCTCAACTGCTTCGAACATAGGTAGGCAGATGACCCAGGAGAGAGTAGCAGTAGGTAGGCCGCTATGGAGTTGTGGAACTAATGTCACCGAGAGGCCCAGGAAGAAGTCCAGACATCTCCTGCCCTTTGTGTCTGGCTCCTCTCCCACACTTCCTCCCCCACTGTCACCATACAGGACTTTGAATGACAAAGGAGGAATAAGGAGAGGTGGCAGGAAGCTCCTTTAGCTCTATGTAAATTTGCAGATGCAAATGAATAGTAGGGGACAGGGACTCTGAAGCAGCCAACCCCCAAATGCAAATAGTCATGGTGGGGGGGGTCATCCAAACTCCACCCATCCAGGGAGCCTCAACCAAAATGTCCATGCCTGGTACACAGCCACAGCAAATCCTTTCTCTCAGCTTTCTCCCCTCCGACCTTCTACTTTTCTCCTATTCAGATATTAGCAAATTGGATCTAAGAACCAATCTGAGATTTTAACCTTTTCCTTAGTGCTGAGCACAGGTAACAGTAGGAGGACAGTGACTCACTCCACTGAAGCAAGTGAAAAATCACAGCGGATGGTATATCATGGAGCATCTAGCTGAGTCCCACCAACTTCACATGGAGGTCAGAGAAAGGCAGGAACCCCCAGAAGTGGACTGACATGATCAGCAAGGCCCCAGGGAGCAAGAGTCTTGAAGACGAATCGGCTGAGGAGAGAACGAGGATCCCAGTGAGGGGTGAGACTGAGCGGACACCAGCCAGAAGGCATCTGAGGGAGCCCTTCAGCCTGGCTGGGGAGAAAGGGAAGCCAGAATTTGCAAGGCCTTGAACACCAGGTTGAGAAGGTTTTAGTCTGGATTGTCAGTTCTCACATGTTAGTGTGCTGCCAGGTTACCTGGGGGTGCCCAGCCCGCATGGGCGCAGGGGATTTTAAACAAGCACCGTCGGTGACTAATGGGGGCATATATGAGTCTGCTAAAGGTCCTCTTCCTGCCACCTCTGTTCCTGCAGGGCAGCGGGTGTGGTCTGAGTAAAGCTGAGCCTTTGCTTGCACCATGGAAACCCCAGGGCCTCAGAGGTTTCCCCAGCCTCTGGCAACGATGTGGAGCCTGGTCTCCTAGGAACGTGGAGTCTGGGGCAGAGAATTGTTTTGACTACACCACAGCCAAAGGAAAAACAGCCCAGATGAAACTACTAGAGTTATTCTACAGAAGAGTTGCGAGGTACCTCAGGCCCTGGGGCCCTGGGTTCCCTCAAGCTATCCCACTCATCAAACGATAGAGAAATAAATTTAGTGGAGATCTTTTTACATTATACAATTGTTCAGTTCTTCCTTCCTCTAAACAGTCACCTCCTCTTAGCAGTGTAATCTGCATTGAATCCCAGATCTGTAAACTTCTATTAGCTCAACTTCTCCATTTTTACTGGGAAAATTTCAAACTTAGAGAAAAGTTGAAAGGATAATATAGGAAAATCTATAAATCCTTCATATAAATTCACCAAGTGTTAAATTTTACTATTTGCTTTCTGTCTCTCTTCAGTATTTGTGCATGTCTTATATACATGTACACTTACATGTCCCATCAGTGGCCATACTAAGTTGGATCACTAGGCTAAGGTGCACGCCATACATGTTGAACTGGTTATATCACCCTAAGCACCATGCCACTCTTATTAATCAGCTCAGATTATAAAGACCTTGAGAGTAAGAACTGAGTCTTCTCCTTATGCTGCAGTTTACAAGACTTGTTCGAACAGATTACCTCATTGCTCACCAGACTCCTCAGGAAGCTATTATTACTCCCATTTTACAAACACACCGGGTCTTACCATGCTTAGGACAGACATTGAATCCTAATCTATGCTTTGATAAATGTGTTTTCTAGCAGTTTACTTAATGTCTCTACTAAACCTGCAAAATGGGGATTATAATGTCTTCCCAGTGTTATCCTGAGGACTAAATGAAGGGATTGAAAAGAAGATGTTTGGAGGCTGAGGGTGAAGCTCAGTGGTAGTGCATGCTTGACATGCACAAGGCCCTGAATTCAATCCCCAGCACAAACAAAAAGAAAAAAGAAAGAAAATTCTTGACATAGTACTTAGCATATAAAGAATATTTAAAAAGCGAAAATGCTGTGGGTATAAAGTACACACATGCACATATCCACTCAACATGCACGCCTATGTATTAATGTTCAGGAAAGTCAAAGTCTGACCTCTGGTACTTGGTTGACTAAATAGCAGAGCCCAGATTGAAAGCCCCATTTGCCCAACTCCAAATTCAAATCCTGTGCTCATCCTCCACACAATGCTATCCTGCTGGTGCCAGCTAGATTTGCTTTGTACGAACTATTTTTTCAAAATCATTTGAATACTGTATATAAAAGTTAGAATTGATCCTATTTATACCTAATTTCAAATGCACACAGCAAGACCCCACTGCCCTAATCGCACAGGGCCAGCCAAGGGGCCCTGCACTAAAATGCTTTCTTCAGGAACCATGCCTGTGTGCACCTCTGCTCTGCTTGTTGTGTTAGTTGGCAATCTCATAACGTACCAAATCTCACCACCTAGGACAGCAGTCACCAGGCTCCCAGGAGACAGTACACTGTGGCTGGACAGTGCTGTATATTCGACCCCAAGGCTTCCCCTACCTGGCCATTGCAGAGTGACTGGTCCAGATGAGGGACAAGACTAAACAATTGTCCTTGGTTAAAATGGAGAGACTTGCAGGGACCCATGGGTGTTCACTGGAAATTCTCACTCCTACTCTCTACCAAGGACCCTTGCTCCAACCCAATCAACACAGGAGAAAGCCACAGCTGTAGCAAGCCATTGTTTTGAGTCAGAAGTCTCTATCCCCTATGAACAGGAATAGGTCCTATTAATAACTAGTTCCACATGGCTGGGATTATGAAGTGTGGGTTTCTTACTCAGGTGGGTGTCTGGGGTCTAGCAAAGGCAGGAAAGTTCACTTCTAGCGAAGGTTTTGCAAAGGACCTGGGGCTTGGGGAAGGTGGGGTTGGAACCGTGGAGGAGGCAGAAGGCCATTGCTGACTTAGAGGTCGGGAATCACATAGTACTTGTAAAAGCTCAGAGGCAGGACAGCAAAAGACTTGGCCAGGGGGCTGAGGAAACAATATGTGCAGGAAGGAGAGGGAGGAACCCCTCCCTTCCAGACACAGAGCAGATGGGGGCTGTGGAGCAGCTGAATATTTCATTGATGGAAAATTGGACGCAGCCATGGAGCTTGGAATGTGGGTTCTGATTTCATGGCCGGTTCACCCAGATGGCTGATGAGACCACAGGAGAGCAGCCCCACCCCCATGCTTGGTTTCCTGGCCACAGGATGGGTGCCGATACCAACCTTCTTTTCCCAGTGAGGTCAACATGCGTCCATGCTCTGAGTCTGGAAAATGAACCAACCCTCCACCCAGCCAGACCCGATTGCCCCACAACTTCCAAACCCCCCTCAGTTCCAGTTATTCGGTGGACATGTCTCATCCCTAACATGTACCAACCATAATGTTCAGGACAAAGGAGACACAGCTGTCGCTGCCTGGGGAGACAGTGTGGGGAAACAGACTTCCTAACACATCTCTAATTTGGAGGCTCCAAACGAAGTGCTGTGGAGATCAGAGACCCATTCAAATCTCTGTGCCCGAGCTCCTAGAGGAGGTGCCTGTGCAGATGTGAGATCCACACAGAGGAAGAGGAGACTGCTCTCAACATTTGACATTCGCTGGGAAGGCACCATCCTGGGAGTGTGCCCTATACTCCAGCCTTTTGTCTCTGCGACAAAGGGGATAATGGGCCTCCTAATCACACAGACAACGGCATTCCAGTGGGAACACGTGCAACAGAACTTATGGGAGAGAACTTGGGGTCATGGAGGACATTTAGTGATTTGGAGAGGCTGGAGCTATGGAGGTGCTAAGGGCGCCAGTGGGAAATGAGCCAGGGGAAGTGGACCAAGACTTTGTGTGTTAAATAACAAATACAGACTTACCCACTTACCCCTGGGGAGTCTCTGAAGGGTAGCGAGAAGGGCAGCGCCAGAGGTCCTCTGTTCTCCTTCTACCCTGATGGCCTTTCTGGTCCTGGCCTCCTCTCGAAATCTTAAACATTCCCTATCATCTCAGCAAGGACTGAAGGTAGGCTCTCCCATGGGCTGAGCACAGTTTGGGGCACTGGGGGAAAAGACGGAGCCCTCTCCTGTGAATCAACGAGGAGGGAATGGTCAATACGAACAGTGGTAGGTGGTGTGACGAAAGGAAACACTGGGCTGGGGGTGGAGCTCAGTCCTGGAGCAAAAACGAGGCCTTGAGTTCCATCCTCAGCATTGCTAAACAAATAACAGAAATGGGACAACAGCAATGGGGGAGAGAAGGTGGCTTCCCTCTGGACAACCAGAGAAGACCTCCTTGAACAGATGACACTTGGTTTGATCAGGGACCTGCAGGATGGAAGAGAGCAGAGTGGATGAGAGAGAGGGTGTTGCAGATAGAGGCGCAGTGCCTGCAAGGCCCTGTGGCAGGACCTAGATGAGCAGTTCCTGGAGCAGGAAGCTGGGTTGCCTGGAGCAGTGGCCTGGGCGGAGGACGGAGGAGAGGAAGACCTCCAGACCAAGTGGGCTTGAATCCCATTCACCACTCAGTTTGAGACCATCCCCACCCTGCCCCAAGTCTCCAGGCAAGTCTGGCCTTCAGGGACATTCTTGAGACCCTCTTCGGTCCACTCTGAGCTCTAAGAGAAACCCACCTGCTGCATCTCATCTGCTCTCCCCCACTTCCGGAAAGCTCCTAGACATAGGCCCAGCCCACTCCCACTCTCTTCCTGATTTTCAGAGATGCAGCGCTGCCCTCAGTCCTCAGGAAATGGAATGCATTCTTGCTGACTTGAACTCAAGCCCTGCAGCTGGGCTTATGGTACCACAGGGTCCAACGAGGACAGCCTCAGCTATCTTGTGCCCTTGGAGAATCGATGGCATGCTGGGCATAGTAGGGCTGTAATCTCGGCAGTGTAGAAGGCTGAGGCAGGAGGATTACAGGTTCAAGCCCACCCTGGGTAATTTAGCAATTTAGTGAGAACTTGTCTCAAAATAAGTGCACGCATACAAAAATAAGTAATTAGGCTAAGGATGTGGCCCTGGATTCAATCCCCAGAGAGAGACAGAATGGATGGCACCATCAGGGTGGCACTGCTGCCTCGCTTGGGAGGACTGGGGAGCTGGGTCCTCCTCATGTTCCCTGGAATAAATGAAGCCCAGGAGGGCAATCATCAGTGTTCTGAGACTTCTGGGTGTCAGAGGGCTATGAAAGGACAAGGAAACTGAGAAGAGGCAGAGAACACAGTTTCTTCCCTGGGGTCAGGAGGAATCCTGAGGGAGCGCGGGGTCCAGGTGGTTTCCAGCAGAGCTCGTGCTGCACGGAGTGGCGGCTCTCCGCCCTCCCATCTAAGCAGGCATGGAGACCACCCTGGGACAGCAGCACACTCCTTTCTGGACTGGGGCTTTGGGGCTTGACAGCATCCATATCTATCTCCTTCTATGCTCTCTTGGTCCTTTGTTCTCAAAGAGGCAGCCTCTGAGCCCAACCAAGCATGCAGTGCTTCTGAACATCGTCACAGGGGTGAGAAGGACAGTCCCCCTGAGAGGACCAGGGGCAGCCGGAGGAAGCCCGAGGTGGTAGGCAGAGCAAGACCTGCGCAGCAGACCTTGGGCATGAGTGTGTGGGTTGTGATGAACAAGTTCCTCCTCGAAATCTTGTTTCTTCTCCCCTCCATGGAGCTAGAGTTGGTGTAGGTACAGGGCATCAGGACAGTTGAGTTCTTAGAGAATCATGTTCTTGGGCTCCCTCTGCTGCTCCTACCCGCCCCCACCAAGGGCTCCAACTTCAGACAGCCTGTGCTGGTTCTGCTGCGGACTGAGTCACTGAGAGGCACAAGATGAGATGGCCAGAGCAGGCAGCCCCAAACTCCCAGAGCTGGAAAGGAGAAAACCCAGAGGCCATGCCGAGCGGATGATGGGCACTTAAGAACATTGTCAAGAATGGGTTCTTTTCCCTTTATGCCTGAGTCACTGCAGAATTTCATCCTCTTAGCAGCCAAAGGGTCCTGTTCCCCTTCGCTGGGCCCGCTGTTCCCATGTCTCCTCTTAGCCATCCCCTCATAGCAGGGAGGACACACACTGCACCCCAGACCTTGAGAGTCCTTGGAGGAACTGAGCCAGCTTGAGTTGTTTCTTCCTCGACTCACAGACATTTGAGTTCTTTCAACATCTCTGTTTTCCTTCTCAGTGGCCAGATCAGTATCTGTCCCAAGAGAGAGGCAGGAGCAGGGGGAGGCCAGCAGGTGGGTTTGTCACACCCCAGCTCCTGGACCATGGAGCTAGAGGAAGCAGCAAGGAAGGCTGAGATATGAACCAAAGAGTCCAATGAGTGATCTCCTGGAAACTGAGGCAGAGGTACTAGAGGAGAATGGCCAGTGGGTGGTATGGCTAAGGCCTCTGGAAGCCCCGCAGATGCTGGGCTAGACTTAGACCAGGAGCCTGTCCCCATGATGACCCCAAACTAGAGACAGAGGGAAGGCCAGGTGGGGATGGAACCCCGGAAGGGCTGCAGTCCAAGGCTGCAATGGGGCCTTGGTGAAGGTCAAGACAGGCTCCCAGCAGTCAGTGCAGGAGACCATCATGTAAGGCTAGCTCAGTGCTTTCTCCTTTCTAGCTGGGAGCTGTGGAAACAACTTGGGGCCTGGAGTATAAGGTGGTAGCCACCCACTTGATCCCTTCCATCTTTCCGTCCTCCTCTGGGCATTTCAGAAAGCCCAGCCTGCTGAGAGATGGCAAGAAGGGACAGTGTTCCTCCAATTTCACATTACTCCTAGCCAAAGCCCAAGATCACGGAGAATCCGAGGCCATGCCTGTTAAAGAGTGTAAATCCATCCGCACAGATTTTCCAGAGATTCCGTCTTAGGCATCCTTGGGCTGAATAATGAGGAATTCAGTGCTCTTCCCCACCCTCCTCCCTGCCTTTCTCCACATACACACCCTCCTCCGCACCCATTTCAGAATCTTTTTGTGCTGCAGTCTCTGCCTCCTCCTCCTCCTCCTCTGCCTCTCTTCTCAGCAGGAGCACACCAGGACATGAAAATGTTACTACAGGAGCCTCCTGGCCAGCCACAAGTCCTGCTTCCTCAGAATGAGTAGTTAGCAGTGAACACAGACCTGACCACAAAGCATCGACACCCTGAGCCCATTTCTCGGTCTCATCATGTCTAACACAACCCCAGAAATGACATAGTTGCATCTAGTGGCCTCCACTCAAACTGTGCCCTGGGTCACTCTGGGAAGCCGGCACCACTGTTTTAGGAGAAAACTAACTCAATTTTTATAGCTGGGGACTGCTGATCGGGTCAGTTCCCAGAGAACAGCTGCCCAAAGGGGCCTGGAGAGGAGACCTGTAAAATGTGTATTCAAACTGGTAGTGGTGGCACACACCTATAATCCCAGCACTCTGGGAAGCTGAGGCAGGAGAACTGCCAGCTTGAGGTCGGCCTGGGTAATTTAGTGACTTAGTGAAATCCTGTCTCAAAAAGAGGTGGGGGCCTGGGGTTTCATGTGAAGGCCTTGGGCCCAATCCCCAGTGTCACACGCACACACACACAAACACACACACACAAGTGTATTGACAAACGGACTGCAGAGGGTCCGGAAAGACCCTGAAATGGAATGCAAAGTTTTTATGTGCTTTTTTCCTGTATGTGCTTCTTTTGTATGGTTCTCAAAGACATCGGAGCCCTCAAAATGGCTATCCGTTTTGGGTGATAGTAAGACAAGAAATTGAAATGTTTCTCTCTCATTTTCCTCCCCTGTGAGTTTGAGTTTTATGCAATTCTCATTTAAAGGGGATGCCTAAGTCCATGGACACCTGGGTCAAGCACCCTGAATATGCAATTGCTTGGATGGGCACTGAGAGAAGACTGAAGCAGAAGACATGATGTCACCTTTGAGGAGGAGACACTTCAGCTGTCTGGAGTGGAGAGAGGACAAATGAGGAGAATCACTGGCCTTGCACCCCAAGTATAGACCAGAGCACCTTTCTGGGATCCGGTCCAGGATCTACCCTGAATATACAGCTCCAAAAGAGGTGCTGTACAGATTCCAAGCTGCCAAGTCCTGGGGCACCAGAGGGACAACTCAGCCCATAGCAGCCCAAATGGTACCTGAGTATCCTGTGCCCTACCCAAGAAGATCAGGAGCCCCAAGTCTAGAGCCACCCAGAGCCAGACCAAAAACAGCTTGGGACCACCAAGCTGGGCATTCCCTGCCCTCACACAGAGGGGGAGGCAAGAACAGAGGCCTCCACCCATCCACCCTCCAGCCCCTGAGTCCCTTCAGCCATTGGCATGGTAATTAATGGCCAGGAAGCGATGCATCAGCCGCAGCAAGCTAATGTGGCAGCAGCTCCCTCCTGACAGCAGAGCTAATAAGAAATTTGCTAATGCAATTTATCACTTTAAAAAGCCATATGTCGGTGGGGATGAGCACTGCTCTGCAGCAGCCAGCGTAATTGTCAGAGCAGAGCAGCCAGCAGCTCTCCAAAGGGGGTGAGGATGATGTCTTCACTAAATCAGTGGTGCAATGCAGCAGGGTGGTGGTGGCGGGGTGCTGGGGCTGGGGCTGGGCCCACAGCCCCAGCTGTCCAGCTCCCAAGGAGCCGCTCTCTGCAGGCCTGTTCTTAGGACCCTTAGGAGTCAGATGAGCCCTGAGCTCTGGTCCCTGCTGCCTTTATGCTATAAGAACCTGCCTTTAGGTTCCTGCCGCAGTATTAAAATAAGCAGCAGCTCTGTCTGCAGCGACAGCTGATCTGTCTCTGCTAGGGAGTGTCAGTGGGCCAGACCCCACCTGGGCTCCTGCCGGATGTTTGCGTTTTCGCTCCCAGACCCTGCAGTAACTGCGTCCAGGACAAGGCTTCCACCCCTGAGGCAGGGGCAGGGAAAGACTTGAAATCCACCAGCTCTCTTCTCCCACCGAAACAAAAGCTTCTGGTTTTGAATGTTCAGTGTTTGGCAAAAACAAAGAGTAATCTCTGCAAGGGAAGAAACTGCTGTTGTGGGTTTTTGTTTCAAAGACTCTCTGCAAGCCATTTTCCCCCAAGGCAAATTCACAGAAGCAAGTGGAGCAAGTGCCCCCCATGGGAATGGAATCAGGGCTGTAGTGAGGCTGTGGGGGAGACAGACTCATGCACAACTCTGGATCCCCAGGTGTTTGGAAGAGTCCCAAGTCTCAGTTATCTGTGGGAATAAGACCCAGGGAGAGAGATGAGGGAGAGCAAGCCACACCACCCCCCAAAGAAACATCACAACCAATTTGCACCAATTCAACTTTCCTCTAATGCACATTTTGACCCTAAATTGTTCCCTGCTCTGTAAATTAATACCGTGGATTTGGGGCAGAGACATCCAAGGAAGACAAAGCCCAAGGACTCTGGTAATAACTGGCAGAAAGATGAAATGCCATGCTACGGTTCTGGACGGGCTAATACATGTACCACCCCCGGATAATTGAGAGAAGATAGTCCCTGGTGCCTTTCAGTACAAGCTCAGCTAGCATTCATGGGAATGGACTGCCTGGGTGGGGATCACAGCCTCAGGACCCCCCACCCCCGTGATAGGGAGGCCTGACACTAGGAATATTATTTAGGAACAAGGGTTTGCAGGAAGCTGCCCACACACACACCATCCAGTGACTTGGAGCCACCTGTGTGCCACCTGAAATATCCCAAGGTGTCCTTATATTCCCTTTACAATCTAAATTGTTTATTTATTTACTTATTTATTTATTAAAGTTCCCGTTTCTCCTCCTATGTTTATTTTTCCAAATTAATCTATTTATGTATTTATTTGTGTTCATTTATTTTGATGCAGTTCTGGGAATTGAGCCCAGGGCCTTGCATATGCCAGGCAAATGCTCTACTGCTGAGCCACAGCCTCAGTTTTTTGTTTTTTGTTGTTTTTGAGACTGGGTCTTACCAAGTTGCCCAGACCAGCCTCGAACTTGTGATTCTTGGGAACTGTAAGCATGTGCCACTGTGCCTGGCTTCCAAATCAATCTTAATACCATTTCTTCCAAATTCAAAGCAAAGATAATCCTGTTGATATTTGACTGGGACTACACTGAATCAATAGATTAGTTTAGAGGAAAATTTTCACTTTGGAGGACAGGCAAAATTTTTACCTCTGTCCTCTTAGGGATTTCAGCTGGACCTAAGAATTTAAATTGACATAAGACAAATGAACCAGAGAAAAGCATACAGAGTTATTTAATACAAGTTATACATGACACAGGAGCCCTCCTAAGGAAATACAGACCCAAAGAAGCAGTTAGCGCTGGATCCTTATACATGAGTTGGACAAAGAATTTCACCAAGTCAGTTGTGAAAACATGACAAGGCAAAGGGGTTGGGGGGGATAAGTCATTACATGAAAGTGATCAGGCAAATCAGGGTTGGTTTATGAGGTTGGTTTATACAATAACTTTCAACCCTGACTTCCCGCACCTGGTGCTAAGGATATTGCCTTCCTCCATCTTTAGGGAGGACATGTTTCCTGTGGGTTGTTACCACTTGCTTGCAGGAAGAAAGGGAGGTATCAGTGCACCCCTCTCATACTTGCTATTTCCCAAGTGTCTTAGCTCAAAATACAGTGGTATCCCAGTCCACAAACTTTTCATAATTCTGGGGACAAACCAAATTGGTGAGAACCAAATTAAATTCAAGGGCTAGGTTCAATGTTGACCTTATGGGGAAATTTGATTAGATTCTTGTCCAATTCAGTTTGTGACCAGAATTGTGGAAATAATTAAATCTGTGAACTAGGTATCACTATCATCTTTACGTCAAAGTGGCATATTCTGAGTCAGCAAATTCTGGCACCCTTCAATTGAATCTTTCTATTTAAAGTGTATGTACCATTTAAATAAAGTCTTGCTATCCATGGGGGTTTTCTTGTTGTTGTTGTTGTTTTGTTTTGTTTGAGGACATGGGGTCTCACTAAGTGGCTAATTTGCCCAGGAGAGGCTCCATTTTTTGATCCTCTTCCTTCAGCGTCCCAGAGTACTAGAATTACAGGTGCGCAACAGCATACCTGGCCCTGTCCAAATACTTTTAAAAACTCCATTTTGGCTCTGAATTTCTTCCCTTAGGGATTTATTGGCTGAAGAGCCTGTAGAAGCTTACCTGCTAAGAGGACAATGTTACCACTTCCTTGATTGTCAAGTGAATTACATTTTGAGAGATGGCTACCTAGGTACCTTATCTTAAACCAAAAGACACTGGGACAGCCACCTTGAAGCATGCAGGCCTTCACCTTGACCCAAATCCTGGGTCCCGGTGTCTCCCTCATGCAGGTCCACACCACACACAGAAAGGCAGTAGAGACTCAAAGGCTAAAAAATCTAGAACACCCTCACCCTCACCTAGTCTGCATCGAGAACCTATGAGCCCAGGGAGGAGAACCAGGATATCCAAAACATGGAGCCTTGGCATACGCAAGAAGGTCACTTCTGACCTTCTACCTTTTTCTACCTTGAGGCCAAAAGAGAATTCTCCCTCCCCTCTCACCTAAAGACCATCGCATGACAGGTGTCCGGCCCTAAACCCAAAGGAAAGGAATGAGGACACCGAAATGAAGAGAAGAATCTAAACAAACAGGCCTTACCAAGTTCTCCTCAGTTCAGTACCACTAGTTGGGACATTTTTTGTCCTGTCATATACCTCAACACTTCAATCTAAGCATAAAACTACTTTTCCCCTTGTCTTTGGGTCTTCATTTCTGAAGGCTCCAGTGTCACACAAAGCTAGTTAAATAATTTGTCCCGTTTTTCTCTTATTAATCTATTTTTTTGTTGTAGAGGTGTCAGCCATGAACTTTGTGTTGGGTGAAGAAAAGAAGAATTGCTTTTCCTCCCTTACCAAGGTAAAGTCCCTGCCTTTGAGGCGCATGGGTAGGAGTCAACTTGAGAGGATTTGCTGGTGCTGAGCAAAACCCTGCCCTGCCCCAAAGTCTCCTAGGTGTAGCCACCTCCCTCACATGACCCCTTGGCAGGGTGGCAACGTGTGCCGTCACACAGGTGCCTGAACCTACGTGGGCCTTGTGCGTGGTTTAGTGCCCTCCTGTTGCCATCCTGGAATTCTTAATAATTTTAAACACAGGACCCCACACTTTTATTTCGTACTAGGTCCTGAGTTATGTAGGTAGCCCTGCCCTGCTGCAGCACTTTGAGGCTCAGAGACAGTACAGAACAGCCCAAGCCACACTTGAGCTTGAGTAGAGTCAGTATTCAAGCCCGAGCAAGGTGCAGGGCAAGGCCAGGCCATCGGGAGCCTCTGCTGGAAGTTCCACCTCCTCTCTGCCTCGAGCAGCAGGCTAGATCTCACTTCCACTTGCAAATAGGCCTGGCTGATCGATTTTTAAGGGGATACCTCACAGGGGACTCAGTATTCTCCTCGGCCAGCTCCACTTCCCTCCTCCTCCTTGCCCGCCTTGCAGGGACCGGCTGTCACTCAGCCCGTGGTCAGCAACCCTTCTGCTGTTGTCTGGACTACCTCAGGCGCTGGCCTGCTCAGTGTTTCCAGGTTTAGACCCCAGAAGTGAGTGAGCAGCCTGCATTATCTCTCTAGACTCCTGCCTCTCTCAAGGCCTCCTGAGTGACTGTCTGGGTGGATGGGAGAGAGCATGTCTAGACCATTAGTCTTCGGGGCCACAGGCAGCCACCACTGCGGAAGAGGAGAAAGACCCAAGCTCCTGGCCATAATCCAGCAGGGTTACTTAGCTTCTAAACCATACAGTTGGGGAGAAGAGAGCAGTGGGCTCCGGTCTGAAAGCTCAAGGCCACATGTTCTGGCCTCCAGTGTGCTCTCCAACCACCAGATTCAGTCCCTTAGGCCAACAGGATGAAGGCAACTTAAGCAAGAATGGTGTCAGGACACGCTGGGAGGGGAGAGGCTCGGTGAATCCCCTGGATAGTCTTTTCTAGGGTGACTTTCCTCCCAATGTCTGCCTGCAAGGATTGTGGCAACAAGAGGACCTATTTGCAATTGCCCGACAGGAGCTGTGGAAGCAATGTGTTTTAACTGTTTATTTCACTCCACCCATCTACACATTCATCCCTTCACTGATTTAGCATTTACTGAATACTTATGCAGGGACTAGCTGAAAAATGTATGACGTGGTCTGGCCTCCAAGAACACAGATCCTAGATGGTGTCACCCCGGGATAAAGTCCCTGCAGATAAGGCACATGGATAGGGGTCCATTGGAGAGCAGCTGCTGGTCCTGAGGAAAACCCTGATCTGCCTCACATTCTCCTCATTATAGCCAAAGGCAACACACGCAAAACAGCAGGTAGACTAGAACAGTCACATGGAATATAGTATGAGTAGTAACAGATTATACAGTGTGGCAATTAGTGTTGAAATGCAGTTTAATAAATGGTTCCTGAGGGCTTGCTCTTTCAGTGGGTACAAAGTATATGAAACATAGTCCCTATACTGGAAATGCCAGTTCTCTTTGGGGAGACATCCATCAGCACACAGTCTCGACATGTCCAGGGCGCAGTGGTAAGGAGGGCCACCAACCCGTCAGTGTGGTCCCTGAGCTGAGTCAGAGAAGACACACCAAGTCATCCTGGAAGGGTGTTGTTGGCACAGAGGACAGTATGAAAAGACCCAATGATTTGCTGTGATTGATAATTACAGCAGGGAGTTCTCAGAGGCAGAGAGAGGCAGAAAATGAGGTCAGAGAAATGACTAGAGACTGCACCATACAGAGCTTTGTTAAGGAAATAGACCTTGTCTTGGTGGATGGTGGGACACCAAAGTGTTCTAATGAATCACTCTTGTGGGTGAGAGGAGAAGACCAGTGGGTCACAACAGCAGTCTACACTCAAAGTGATGGGGGCCTGGGTCAAAGCAGGGGGCGGGAGAGGAGAGGCCACACTGTTCTTGTTTTCTCCATTTCTCATCACCCAGTTTATTCCCAGGCACCCGTTAAATCTGTTTCTCTGACCCCTCAGGCTGGGCCAGGTCCTCTGCTGTCCCACAGCAGCTCTAGGTACCTTCGTTCATAACTTCCCTATTGACATTCTAGACTTACTGCCCAGGCTGTCTGGTTAACATCTGAGTTCCTCGTTAGGACCACATGCTCCGTTCCCGGGAACCTCTCACCTTGCTTACTGCACATAGTAGGCCTCAGTCAGTATTTCTGGAACGAACGGATGACAAGTTTGACTGCTATTTGGAAGCTCTGTGAGGATTCAGAGGACAGCTATGGGAGTGGGAAGAGCTGGTATAGACTTTGTAGAGAATACATAAACATGGAAAAAGTGAAAAAACAACACAAGACAATAGTACAATAGAGACGACAAGGAACTGTGTAATAAGTGTCGAAGAAAACAGTACAGACACTGTGTGTTAAAAAAGGGATTGTACAAGCTATAATGTTTTTGTCAGCAAGTATCAAAACCTGAACTCACATGGCCATTAACTGGAAGGGAATTTATTACCTCTCACAACAGAAGTTCAGTGGGAGGGCAGGCTTGGGAGGTTGGATTTAGTAGCTCAAGTGATCCGTTCCCACCACCCCACCGTCTTTGAGTGGGTTTCTCCCTCAAGCTGAGCGGCAGGACACTCACAACAGTTCTAGACCGGAAATACCCTACTGAAGAAGGATAGAGTCTTTTCCCATGTCTCTTTCCCAGCAGCTCCCCAGATTTTTCCAGCATCTCACTGCCCAGAACTGGGTCATGTGACCAACCCCAAGTCAACTGCTGGTGACGGGGGTAAGATTTCTACAACTGGTTTAGACTCAACAGTCCACTCCCAGAAGGGAGATACAGTTGCTGCCTTCTGAGTTACGAGGAAGAAGCAAATGGCCCATAAAAACCAGGATCTGTCAGATAGGAATAAATGGGAAATGCATGAAAATCAACAAGATCCATGGTGGCCACTCACTTGTGTACCTAATAGCTCTACTCATACCTTCATCCCACCCAGGGAGAGCACTCTGATGAAGTGGTCTAGAAAAGGCTTGATGGAGGGAACAAGGTGTAAGTTAGGTCTTTAAAGAATGGTCAGACTTGTTTAGCGGGGAGGATAGACCATGAAAAACGGAAACATAGTGACAGGGATTAGCCACGCTGGCCCTTCCAAGAGCCATTGTCTGTCTGTCTGTTTGTTTGTTTGTTTGTTTTTGGGTGCTGGGGATCCAACTTAGGGCCTTGTGCTTGCAAGACAAGCACTCTAACCACCGAGCTAAATCCCCAACCCCAAGAGCCACTGTTTGAACGCAGCCATTTCTGTGTAATTGAAAGAGCTGGGCTTGAGGGCAAAAAGGCCTCGATCCACATCTTGGCTCTGCCACTCGAGTTTCTTGCCCTCTCGCAACTTCAGTTTCCTCCTCGGTGGAGTGGGACTGGAGGGTTTGCCTCCTTGGAATGGGATCAGGAGCACAATGGGCTGTTTGGGGCAGAAATATGCAGATAGAATTTGCCCAACACATGTTTGTCTCCTACTTTCCTCCCTTGGAGAGGAAGGCTCTTCTAGAGCACGCAAGGAATTGCCAGCAGAAACTTTGGTCCCGTCATGAAGTTGAGGTCGCAGACTGAGCATGGATGCCAAGACTTGAAGCATAATTTTCACAGTGAGTCTTAGAGGAAAGTTGAGCCTCTTCTTATCATCTCTATTTCTAGGCCTTAAACTGCTTTTGACATAAATGTTGGCTGCAGAATTCCAGGAGTGAGACAGGAGGGCCCTGGCAGAGGTGGACAGAGGGCCTGGATGCAGAGGTGGGCAGGAGTATCTGTGCAGGCGCCCTGGGCATCTAAGGTTTCATCTAAATGCTGGCTGCCCAAGATCAGAGCTGTCCTTTGGCATCCTTGGGCCCATCACCAAGATATTAAGATTGGAGAATGTTGCAGATGCCACCTAGAGAAGCACACGTATGACCCAAGATTATGGCACACAATTCCCGCAGTCTCTGGGACACTGTGAAGCCTCTCTGTAGAGGGCAGAATGAGAAGGCCTGGGCTAGGGGACGGGTTTGGGGTGGTCCCTGGGTTAGGGGCCTGGTTTCCACAGACAGATGGGAAAAGAACTGGCTTTGCCTCAGTGTAAAAGCCCCTTGTGACCTACAGCTTCAGGAGGGGATGCCTGCTGCTTGTCCCCTTGTTCCTACGCAGCAGATGTTTACAGGAGGCTTTCGGTAAGGAAGATGATGACAGTGAGCTGAAAGAAGCCAGATCCATACACTGTGGATACAGGTTCTTTGTCCTGAAAAAAGCTGAAGAATCTGGGAACAGAGTGCAGGGAAACAGAAAGCCAGAGACGTGAATATAGAGAGATGGAATGGGACAGAGATTTGAAAAAACAACAGAGAGCTGTCCGGGGAACTTTAGCCACTGGTTGACACACAGGAGGGACTGCTAATGTGGAGGGTCTGGGAAGGAGCAGTTGGGGAGACTTAGTCAGGATCAATCCAGAAACCTGCACAACTCTTACATAAGAACAAGAGTACAGCAATTGTCCAGAGCAGAGAACGGGGAAGGGTGCTCGCTGCAGTTTCTGAGAACGCCACCTCTTCCTCAGCTCCTTCCCCCGGTGCTGCCTTGGCCCCACAGCTCCACAGCCCCGCATCTGCAGAGGCCCAAGGACGTGCGCTGCCCTGCTGGGAGAGAGGGCAAGGACTGCAGCAGCCCTCCCTGATGGAGCTCCCCAGGAGCCCAGCCGATCCCCGCCTGCATTATTAATACATGATGTCATCTTTCCTTGCACTCGCTCTCACAGCTGAAATTTTATAGAGCAGTATTATTAATTGAAGCAATTAGTGCTGGGGATATCAGCACAGCCATGTCAGAGGGCTGCAGCTGTGCAAAGCAAGGCTCTCTCCCTACCTTCCTTGTGACCCCTTCTCCTTCCCACTCTCTATTGCCTCTCTGTGCCCCCTCAACTCTCTGGTTTCTACTCTGCCCCCACCACTTTCCCCTTTTCTCATCCTGTTCTCTTCAATATCCCCTGGTGTCTGAGAGACCCTGAGTCCTCAGTACCTTCCTCAGGCTGCAATCAAGTACCTTCCTCACCATCTTCAGTACCTTCCTCAGGCTGCAATCAATCATTCACCATCTCTGAGCACTCCCCAGGCAGACAGACAGACAGATGGACATAAAAGCCGTATTACTGTGGCTGACTGCTGCCCGGAGTCACTAGCCCAGCTACATTAGGACAGAAAAACATCGTTCATGGTTCCCAGGTTGGCTCAAAGTGCCTAGTGAGCGTGGAGGGTTGCAGGGAGGAAAAACTGGGGCTTGCTGCCTGTCAGATCAGTTCAGTCATTCACCCCTCTGTGTGTGTCCAGCCCCATGTAGGTGCTGTGGGGAGGAAATGAACGCCGACCCCTCAGGGCTAGCATGTTAGCCAGAAACCAGGCTGACTCCTAAAATAATTAGAGCAAAACAGGGTGTAGCAAAGAACCCCAAAGGACCCTCTCCCCAGAGACTGCCCCGCTTCTTGGAGGACCCCTTGCAGCCCAAATGGTGAGAAGAAAGCAAAGGCAAGCAAAGCGGGCTGAAGATAGCTGGAGGTCCTGGCTATGGGAGGGTGGGAGGGAGTAGGGGCAGCTGCAGGGGGAGGAAGGAAGGAAAGGCTAAGCAGGGATGGACAGGAGAGCCAGGGGGGACTGGATGGCTCCCACTCCAAAAACTGGATGGCTCAGCTCAGCCCAACCCATCCCAGCCCCACCTGAGACCAACAATTCACTGGAGTGAGGCACGGTGACACATGCCTTCATTCCAGCTACTTGGGAGGCTGAGGCAGGAAGATTGCAAGTATGAGCCCTCCTGGGCAGTTTAATGAGTGAGACCCTGTCTCAAAATACAATAAAAAGGGCAGGAGATAGAGCTCGGTGATAGAACACCCCTGGGTTCATTCTCCAGTACCAGGAAAAAAAAAAAAAAGGAAAGAAATGACTGGAACACCTGGCCGGGGCCAGACACCTGGACACTAGGGCCCACACTCCATCAGGAATCAGAAGAGAAACCTGAGAGAGCACAGGCTCAGGTTCCCTGTAGAACAAACAGACATCAGGTTGGGAACACCCGGGATGAACAGTCACCTACTGCCCCCTGCACGCTCTGGCCCCTGTCATCAGGAAGAAGGGCACCGCCTCAGAGATCTGGAAGCCACTTAGGCACATTAGATCCTAGTGGGAGTGTGTTCCTAATTTTTTAGCTTTTTCTACTGTGAAATATTTAAATCATACACAGAGAAAATAGAATAACAAACCGTCATTTAACTCTAGTTGAGCCTCCGAAATGATCTACTAGGTCAATCTTTTATCCGTCTTCCCTCATCTGTCTAAGGGACAGGAGCATGCACTTTCAAGGTAGCACTCTTCTGCAAGAAAAGGTCTACTAAATTTTTTCTTCTTCTTTTTTTTTTGCTTTATTAAAAACACCAACACACTTATACCTCTCTGACAGAGGCAGGTTTTCAAACATGGGGCTTAAAGACAGGCAAGAAGCATATTTGTTAAACACTCCTGATATACCAGGGCAGCAGCCAGACATTTGTCATTCACTCTCCTATCAACTGGAAAAGTCGGGATAACTGAATAGAGGAGAGATAGATCACTGCTGTGATCTGGATCTACTTTGTCCCTCAGAAGCTCGTGTGTTAAAGGCTTGGTCTCTAAGGCAGCAGCAGTGCTCAGAGGTGGGGCCTAGACAGGTGATGGGATCAAACCTAATCAGTGGGTTGACCACTGATGATCTCCTGGCTGAGTAAGCTATTAAGAGGTGGGCCCAGTTGGAGGAAGCAGGTCACTGAAGGGGCGTGACTTGGAGGTGGCACCATGAGGTGAGCAGCTTTGCTCTCCACAGCTTCTCCGCCATGACGTTCTGCCTCACCATGTGGCCAGAAGCAATGGCCCAAGTGACGATGGACTGGAACCTCTGAAACCTTTCCTCTTTTACATCACTTTTCTCAGGTATTTTGTCACAGCAATGGAAAACTGACTAATGCAGACACACGTGGTAAATTATAGAGGCCCACAGAGTCCAAGCTCCTGCTTTTGCACTCAATGGCCTCTCACCTCCTTACTCTCCCATAGCACTCATAGGGGAACTAAGGCCAAAATAAAGGAAAGTAGTGGGCATGCTGCCTTTGTTATCTGTCCTTGGTTTCCCAAAATCTGTTTGCTCCTTTCCTTGGCCTGGTGGAGCCTGCTTCCTACTCCTGCTCCTTCATGCTCACCATCCTTTCCCCACAGCCTTAGCTTCAAGGAAAGAGGCTTGAACTAGTGAGCTATAGATTAACCTACAGCTGTGCTGCCCAATTAGCTTTCTGCAGTGGTGGAAATGTACTCTTCTGTGCTGTCCAACATGGTAGCCATGAGGCATATGTGGCTACTGAGCACTTGAAATGTGGCTCAATGCAGAAGGCCTTGAATGCCAGGTAAAGAAGAATGCCTGTGAGTCATAGGGAATTATGCAAGGAGTCCGGGTGAAAGAACACTTTGATGGGGACAGGGGAAGCTTGTCGGTTTTATTAGCTTATTGGTTTGAGAGATGCTATTGACAAAGCATGGCCTCGGACCTGATGGACATTAGTCTAAACTCCTGCCCAATCTCACATTCGGTCCATGAGGCTGATTGTTTACAGAGAAAGAAACTGAGGCCAAGTGATGGTGAAAGAAAATAAATTTTACCATGAAATTAGCTATAGGAGCCTGGATCACAGACCCCAACTCAGGGGACCACGAGACCATTGCTGGCAGCTCGCCTTGCCCAACCAGGCGTTGCGGACAGCTGGTCTTGCCGAATCAGAAAACCGTCAGAACATTGCTGATAGTTAGTCGTGCAAAACACTTCTGATAAAAGCGGTAACTTGAGCCGAAACCAGGGCGTAGACCCGTTATCTGGTCTGGCCAGGTGGGGAGAACCTTTCAGAGTGTAACACACTTAATCTGCACCTGGCCCCTAGACCCCCAACCGTTTTGTGGTTTTTGCTTTTATAAGCTGTGCCTTCTTGCTGTGGGGGGCTCTTCACATCCCTCCTGCGTGAGGACCGTGTGGAGCCCCAGCGCGCTGGTCGACCGAATAAAGCCTCTTGCGGTTGCATCAAGAAGCGATTCCCGTGTGTTCTTGGGGTGAGCGCCATCCTCAAGGACTGAGTGAGGGTCTCCTCAGTCTGAGGGTCTTTCAATGGTAAGTGACACAGGTCTAGAGAGCAGCAGAAGAATTGGAACCCAAGTCTGTCTTCCCCAAGGCCTGTAAGCACTGTTATGCTGGCTTTGAGAAAACTCCGCTGCTTAGAAAAGGCTTTGGACAGGTGTGGTGGTGCACATTGTAATCCCAGTGTTCAGGAGGCTGAAGCAGAAGGATTGTGAGTTCAAGGCCAGCCAGAGCTACATAGCAAGACTGTCTCAAAAAAAAAGATTGAACTAGGAGGAGAGCGTAATGTCTCCTGTGCTGGTCTCCAGAAACAGTGCTGTCCTGCAGGAGAGGCTAAGTAAATAAATCCTTGCTCATTTAAATTAGATTGAGTAAAGGTTCTGGAAGATCCTTAATCCCAGTGAGGCTGCCAAGAACAAAGCCTGGCACAGGGCTCTGAGGAACCAATTTCCCGCAGGTGGGCTGGGGATCCAACGCTCTCACGGGCTCTCTAAAACTTTACCATCTCCAAGAGCCACCGACAAACCCACTGCTGGGCAGGCCCATTCCCAGGGCTGTGGCCAGGTAGAGGGCCTCCTGAAGGGGGAAAGTGTGAAGCCCTGCTGGATGGAGGTCTGCTGACCCTCTCCAAGGGCCCTGCTTAACCAAAGTCCTTGACAGTAATATTTGAGCCAATCTCCAGCTACAAAGAGGGGCCCGAACCAGACACTTTTAGGGCCCAAAAGACAAAGTCAGACCCAGAGATAGAGATCTCACAGCAGTCAGATTGAAAGGCTCTGACTTCCAGAAAGTCTCTGCCCCAGAAATCTGTCTGCACACCTCCTAGCAGGTTCTGCCCAGCCCTCCCCCAAACCACCTGGAACCAGAACTTTGGTTTCTCATGTCCCTCCTGGCAACCAGCTCCCCTTGTCAGGAGGCCCGCTGACAAGCTCATTCATTCTGAGGGGCTAGGACGCTAAGTCCAATTCGTTCTGATATTCCATATCCTTTCTAGGAATCTGCACTCCAGGCCAGAATTCCAGGTCCTCCAGGTTTGGGGAATAGGGCTGAGCTGGTATCCAATTTGTCTAAGGACAAGGCCACCCCAGCTGATAGTGAAGCAGTTTTTTTTTTTTTTTTGTGGTGCCAGGGATCGAACTCAGGCCCTTGTCCTTGCAAGGCAAGCACTCTAATCACTGAGCTAAATCCCCAACCCCAGTGAAGCAGTTTGGAAAGAGTGTGTGTCCAGGTAGACCTGTCGAATAAGATGAGGGAAATCCTTCAGTCTGCACACATTTCCCAAACACCTGTGTGACCTGATGCATGCCAGAGGGGAGGACAAATTGCAGAGGAAGCTCCAGCTTAAGAGTATGTGCAGCAGGCCAAAGAGTGGTAGGCTTAGGGACAGTCTTGCATTGAGGAGCTGTGTGACTTCAAAGAATTGGTTTCTCTGAACCTTTTTTCCTTCTCTCATTCCTTCCTTCCTTCCTTCCTTCCTTCCTTCCTTCCTTCCTTCCTTCCTTCCTCCCTCCCTTTCTCTCTCTCTCTCCCTCCCCTTCTTTTTTATGTTACAAATGGAACCCAGGGCCTCATACATGCTGAACAAGCACTCTACCACTGAGCTACACCTCCAGCTTCCAGCTTTCTTTGATTTAACAGACACTGTTGGTTACAAGCTTAAAATTTGCCTGTAATCCCAGGGCTCAGGAGGCTGAGGCAGGAGGACTGCAACTTTGAGGCCAGCCTGGGCTACATATCCAGATGCTGCTTCAGAACACACCCCCCCACACACACAGACACACACACCCACACGCACACACACAAACTCCTACTTAAGCTTTAGTAAAAACAGACCAAGGTTTGAATCCTACCTTTGGCACTCATTTGTGGTGAGTCTTGGGAAAACTCTTTGATCTCTCTATGCCTCAGTGACTTTACCCGGAAAGTGGGGACAGCAGTCCTCCCATGCACAATTGTTATGAGAATTAATATAATAATGCATGTGTAATACTTAGTATGCTGCCTCAGACAGACTCTGAATATATCATTATTATAATTATTACATTAGTCATTTGTTTCTCCAAGATTAGGAAGTGAAGGAAGAGGAAGTGATAGGAGTGGGGGATGGGTGTCAGCAGGAAACTGGGTCAGTGGGGGGATGAGGGCAAGCAGGCACGCCTGCACAGGGTCATGGTGCAGTGTTCCCAGGATACTCGGCTTGGGGACAGGGCCTGAAATCCCACCTGAATCCTGCTCCCTCTGCTCAGGCATATGGCTTTCATGTTTCTCTGGCTCCTAGCACAGCTATGCAATTTCTGTGGGTCATGCGTGGCCAGTGCCTTGGGGATTCCTCTCCCCAGGAGCCCCTGGAGATGCAGCTCCCTTGAAAGAGTTCTGGCCTTGGGTATCCAATGCTGCCAGGGGGGTGGCTCCAGTGCTCACCTTTCCAGTCCTGAGGCTCTCTTTCTGTCTGGTTCCAGAAGCTCTTACTATCCTTGGGCCTCAATTTCTTCATCTGTAATATGAGAAAGAAGAAGAGAGAGGCTGAAGATGAACCTATCTGATTCATTGTTTCATCCCCCGGGAATGCTATGTGACTGGTCCCCACCAGCCACAAGGTGTAGCCACAGGTCCCGAGAGGTAAAGACATCCCTGAGGCCAAAATGGCCTCATGGCTCTGCTCTGTGTGCCATGAGCTGACCCCACCAGCTCTTCGCAGGGCCACAGCTTCCATGGCGGGGAGCCACCCTCTCCCTGCCCTCTCTCCTGGTCCAGCTCCTCTGACCTCTGTCAGCTGTGGTTTTTATAGGGCCCATCTTTCCATGGGAGTTTTATTAGCAAATGATCGCTTCTCAAGCTGAACAAGGAGTCTTTCAATGGTGGTTTCCTCCTTGGGCCTGGCAGGGTCTGAAGAGTCCTGATGCATTCCTACAATTTCCCATGGCTGGATGAGCACAGTGCCCTAGCCAGAGAGGGACTTCTGATCCCAGCCACCCAGTCAGGTGTCTAGACATAGAGCCAGCTTCAACATAGTACACAAATCTCAAGCAGCACGATCTAGGTGAGAGCTCTGAGGGGCAGAGGTGAAGGAGGGAGGCAAGGAGGCAGGCTGCAAAGCCAGGCCTCCAGCATTTGTTTTGTTAGGCTTCTCACTCAGGTCACAGACTGCCTCCCAGAGGAGTGCCCCTCACCCCACCCAGACTCCATCCCCCATTAGAAAGAGGATTCGAGGCCAGACTGTAGGCCTGATGCTAGGTTCTCTGGGGAATCCACAAGAAGGCACCTGGCTGTCCTCCCTTCTCTGTCCCTATCCAGCCTAGGCTCAGGAAAAGTCCCCAATCTGTCCAACCCCTGGGAATCCCACATTCAGAAATGGTCTAATTACTCGCCCCAGGTCACACAGCCTGCGCCCCTCCTTCCCATGCTACTCTGCCATAAAGTATTACAGGCCCTGAGTTGTTAAAAGGGGAAATTAGTGGGAGGAAGTTGGAAGGGCAGGCGGGTTCAGTGGGGCCAGGAGGCAGGAGGCAGGGAACCTGAGCCAGGCCCTGATGATGGGGGAGAGGGGCAGAGCTGGTCACTCAGGAAGAGGGCAGGGGTCACGCTGGTGTTAAATTCCAGAAGCCCCGTAGATAAGCAGCATGATGCCAGTGGAAAACTGGATAGGGCCAGGATCAGGTTTGATGTGGAACCTAGGACTGCGGTGCAGACACAAGCTGGTGCTCGAGGTGGAGGTTGCCCAGGTGTCCATCACGTGGCCATGCAGTAGGAAGTTCATGGGTAAGTGGATGCGCCGTAGTAAGCCATAGAATGGCATCTGGCTTGCATTAAAAATAAACCAAGATGATGTCTGAATAAAAACAAGAATGGAGCACTGAGAACACAGGGCACTCAGAGGGGAGGGCAGGAGTAGGATCCAGCAGCCAGAGTGGGGCAAGGTCCCAGTGAGGCTTTGAAACCCCAGAGGCACAAAAAGCTGCCCTGGAGTAAACAAGGGGGCACGGGGAAAGGGTCAGCCCTGCCTGCAGGCGTCAGTGTTTAGATCCTGAACCCCTACACTGGCCACATGAGACTGCTGGGCTGACAGTTCTGTCCCCAGCTTGCATTCCCCATACTACTGTCTGGGCAGCAAATGGCTACAGGTACGATGTTCCTTGTAGGATACATATTCTAAGGAGACCTCAAGAACTCCCCTGTGCATTGTGCTAGCCACTAGCCAAATGTTGCAATTTAAATTTAAATTAACTGGACTCTAAAATTTAGTTTGCAATCACATTATCCAAATGTTGAATGCTCAGTGCCTCCAAAGTGTTAGTGGCTGATGGCTGTTGAATTGGACAGTGCAGACACAGAAAGGTTTTGTTGCCACAGAGTTGCTCTGGAGCGATACCAGTCAACAAGTATTGGGGTGGTGGGTTTCTTTCCTGAGGGGACTCAAAGCAAGCCCATATTGGCTTCTTCCTCACCCTAAGTACAGGGTTAGCCCTGAGTCTCTTTCCTTGATCCTTCCTGCACCCCCCAGGCTTTGAGCACTCCCTCCCTCCCAGGAGGGAAAACATCTTGTGCATACTGTGCCTGCTTAGGACCAGAGGGCCAGCTGAAGAGGGCAAAGGGTTCTCTGAGGCTATCGTGGCTTCCGCTGTGTGAGCGGCACATGACAAGTTCCTGAATTTGTCAACACTAAATAGACGGCAAGTGTATTAGGACCAAGGGGAGGCAGGAGCGTACGGTGTCCTGCAAACCCCTCGGTGGAGGTGGTCACTGCTTCTATCCATGAGGCAACTGACTGGGGAATTCAGGGGACAGGCTTCCTGGGTTTGAATTCCGGCCCCTCCACTTACCGGTTGTGTGGCCTTGGCTATACATCATCTCTCTGAGCCTCAGTTTCTTCATAAGGAAAATGAGGGTAGTATTTACTTCCCAGGGCACTGTGAGTGGGAAGAAGGCACTTAGGCCCGTGTGTAGCGTGGACCCAGCATTCACTCACGGGGGAACAGCAGCAGTAGTAGTGCTGACCTCCACGGGTACTGATGGTGCAGGTGTACTTGGTCCACTTGCCTCCTCCCACCCCTCTCCCCCATCCTTGAGATTTTCTATTAATTGTTCCTTTAGTTTTGTTTTGGTTTTTGGATTTTTTTTTTTTTTTGAGACAGGGTCTCGCTATTTATTCCAGACTGGACTTGAACTCGCTCTGTAGCCCAGGCTAGTTTTAAACTTGACATAATCCTGCCTCAGCCTCCCAAGTGTTGGGATTATAGGCATGTGCCACCATGCCTGGCCTTGTTCCTTTAGTTTGAAGAGTGACTCCTGAGCCGTGTCACCAAGACCTTGTTCTTCCTCTGCCACCATATTGTTGCCTGTACCTGCACTGCCCGAGTAGGCCCAGGCTGAGCAGTGGGCTGCCCACAGCCCCCCAGACCCCCAGGGAGGCTGCATAGGCTCCTCCCCGTAGCTGGGCAGTCCTGGGGGCTGAAGTTGAAGGAGAGGGGACCAGGGCTGGGCTCAATGTAAAGCAGCCTCATTAACCACTTGCTCCTCTGCTTCTGTCCTCACTAGAGCAGGGGAGGGACTTGGAGGAATTCTCCATAGCATCCTGAGGATGTGCTACATCCTCTAGTGAAAAAAAGCAGCCGTCATTAAAATAACGGATATGTGGGTGGAAAATCTCAGTGCCAGGACAGCATAGCACCCCCTCCTGCTCAGCTGCCCCTTCCTGGTGGGCGTATGGTGTCTGGGGCCAGGGATGATCCGCTTGGTGCTCCCTTTCCCTCCACCGTGTCCCTCTGTCAGAGAACTGGCTTCCCAGAGAAACAGGCCATTCCTCAATCAAGGTCTGCCCACGGGTAGTGATGAACTGGCTGAAACGGGAGCTTGAGCAAGAGAGAGCCTGTAGAAAGGGATATGAACTAGGTCATCTCCAGGGCTCCTTGCTCTTTTCTTCTTGGTCACACGAACCTGCAGGACACATCTCCCTTGGCCCATCAGGCTTGACCGTTCTCAAAAGCCCATCTCCTGTTAACCACACGGGAAGCCCTCCATGCCTAGCTGATCTCCTCCTGGGTCCTCTACATAACAAGGGGTCTGGGTGGGGCCCTCAGTGGGGGCAGGGGGCAGGTACAGCTCATGGGTAGATGGTCGGAGTGGGCCCCCCACGGGCATGCAGAGGGCTGGTGTCACCCTGAATATACAGAAAGCTGGATGAGGCCACCTAGCATAGGGAATTTCTCCCGTGAAAACAGAAAAGGGAAGGTTTACAAAGAAAAAGTGATCACTGCCTAGTAACCTGGCGCCTCCTCTGTTTGTAACAAGGAGCCTGGCCCGGGTGGAGGAGGAAGCCGGGAAGCATTAGGCCCTACCTGAGCCCCGAGGCACCGGAACACAGAGGCCATCTTCCTCCAGCCTTCAGAAGTTTCCTTTTGTGGCACGGTAGTGTTAAAAATATTCCTCCCTGAAGGGGCTGCTGCAGCAGAGCAGATGTCCCTGACTGAGCACTTGGGAAGGAGCTATTAAAAGGAATGTAATTAGGTTGTCATCCTGGGGCCTCCGAGCCAGGTTTCCAAACGCCATCTTTGTTGAAAGTTTTCCAGACGTAAAATATTTGCAGAACCAGATTTACGAAAAAGGATGTTAGTACCCAGTAGGATTGGGCTGCTTCCAAACTGGAAGGCAAAATAATACTGTAGGTCAAGGTTGGCCTCAGGCCTCATTCTGTGTCTTTTCCCCATTGTGGGTCCCAGCCTAGCTCCCCAGTTCCCAGTCCCCTCCTCGGGACATCCCCCTCCTCTGCATCAAAATGTGCTCTTTGGGAAGCCTCAGCTATCAGTCCCTTACCCCTTAGTGCAAAGGTAAGCCACTGAGCATCGCCCCACCCCACCTGCCCTGGGATTCGGGCCTCAGCTCTGTATGTAGTTAGGGAGCTCAAGGACTTGTCTCCTTTTGTAACAGCACAGTCAGGCCCTAGCGTGGAGGTGGGGGAGCGTCTACCTAGTAACCCTGAACTTGCACCACAGGCAGCCACCTTCTGGGCTCTGCAGAGAGAAAGCCTGCCCTGATTCCAGAGCTGTATTCTCCCGTGGAGGCACACGTGTTGTAATCAGCCCCCTCCCTCCTGCTTCTGATATCCTGCAGGCCTGCTACCCACCCGTGGGCACTAGTCAGTCACCTATCTGTGCATCGTCATTTCCTGAAAGTCTCCGGTAGGGCAGGAATGTGCTGAGCAGCAGAGACAGGATGGGCAGCATCAACAGCCCTATGGCTGACGTCATGATGGGAGACAGCATAGCCGGAAAAAGACATTCCGGCTAATTACGGAAATCGCTGTAAACTGACAACCGTGACAACAAAGAGAAGGAAGCATGCGGTACTGGGAGGATGTGTCAGACAGGAGACTAACCTGCCAGGGAAGTCGAGGAAGGCTCCCAGATGCAAAGATGATCGGGAGAGAGACAGTGTGCCCGGTGGTAACTTCAGCAGCAACACTATGACTTTCATGGGATCTTTCTCCTCCTGGAAGTTAGGAAACATCAAGGATTATGATTACAAAAAAAAAAAAAAAAAAAAAAAAACTTTTAAAAAGTAGAGGAAAGAAGCACCTAAAACCAGGGGGTCAATCTGCAGCAGATGAATCTCAGGCAGGAGGTTGAGAGATGGCTCTGAAACAAACAGATCCAGGCCACATTTGCTTGGGTGGAAAAGCCAGAGTGCCCGGTCCCCTCTTCTCAGCAACTTATCAGTTATTTTCCCAGGAAATATTATTTTAAAGTAATTGTTAATGGCTACCTCAGATTGCAGAGTAGAGAAAACCACAGTTTCACTCAATAAACCCCCTACTGTTGGACAATTAACTCGTTTCCATTGTTTTGCAATCTTTGGTAACTCTTCAGTAAATGAACATGTTTGTACAACATCTTTGTCTCCTTCTTAGGCTTTTGCTTGGGGTGAATTCTGCTAGCTACCCATAAATCTGAGGGGCAGTTTTATTAAACCCAATTTCTTGCACCCGTCAAACTTGTACACTCCATCTGTAGTGCTCTTTCCGCTCTATGTGGGGATCCTGGAGGGCAGTGGTGGCAAACACACGGCATATGTGCCCCACGTGCCCCAGTGGATTGTTCGTATCAGGGAAAGCTCTGAAAGGTTCACCATCACTGTGCTAGTTCCTCATCCACCAAGCAAGTCTGGAGGAAGGGCTGGGAGGAGTCTACGTGGATGAGAAGAAGCCGAAGTGGGCGATTGTTCCGGGCTGGGTGGGTTGGAAGTCGGTGGGAACGTTGACAGAGAGGGCACGGTGGTCACTGACCTTGTTCTCCCACATCAGCACAGACTGAGTCTGTCTACACAGCAGAAGGCTGGGTTGGTGCTTGGGGGAGATGAGCCCCAGGGGTGTGAGGGCCTAAGACCTCCAGTGGTCAGCTCTCTGCAGAACGTCTCTGGAAGACTCAGAGCTCCAGGGAGAAATGTGGGGCTGACCCGAACGTATGCCCTGGGGGATGGACATCTGGACAGCAGAAGGCCACTCTGCGGTGCAGATTTTGCTGCTGAGGTATGGTGTAAATCATTTAGACTCTGGACCTCCATTTCTCCAACTGACGCTCATGAAATCAATCCATTTTTACTCCTACTTTACCAATATGGTACAAAGAAGGAGTACATAAACATATCTGCTTAAAATGAGCTAATCAGCATGAACATGTGTGGGAATACACAAGCAGAAAGGAAGAAACCCAGACTCAATAAGTCAGAGAGCTTAAATGCTTAAGGTCACAGTCTTTGTGTTTTGTTCACAAGCTTAGCATAGGGCTTGGCACATAACAGGTACTCAGTCCACGTTTGTAGAATGATTAAATACATAAGCACCTATCGCAGACACCTTCCTAGGTGCTTCATAGGCATTATGTGTCTCCCTCAGCCCTCACAAGCAGCTCTTTACCAGATGGTAGAAAATATTTCTGTTTTGCACTTATGGAAGCTCAGGTTCAGGCTGGTTATGTACCGCCCAAGCATCAGAGAGCTAGTATTTGACAGAATGTAAATTTAGGTGTGAGTTCGTCAGATACCTTGTCTCCCCACCCCGCAATATATTGCAGGAGAAAAGTTGCCGGGTGTGTGTTGATGTTATCCTGCTGTGAATGAGAGAATCCTGTTCAAAGAGGCAGCACCCAGCAGGCAGTTAGCACCTCACAGACGTGCTATGTAGCATTATGATGATGCCCTATTTATCAGTTCCTGTTTCTTATGACTGAATGGTTAGAGCCTAAGAGCAGAGGTCATTCCCCTCCGCAAGGCTGGGCACAGAGTAGCTTCCTCACACTCGATTGCTTTACAGGGCTCCTAAAGAGGAAGCAGAACCATTTCCTTTAAGGCAAGGCTTCATGCTTTGTGGACAGAGCTGGCCTGACTGCGGCCCTAATGGGAAGCCAGAGGAAGCCATGACTCTCCAGTGACTTGGACCCAGGTGGTCAACAGGGAACTGGGAAGAACCAGATACCAGCTAGACCCTCAACCTGCCAAGAGAACTCCCAGAACTCCGGGGGCCAGGGGGCCTGCCATCTGATAGGCTGAGTGCGCTGGAGTGGGCGAGGTCTTGCAGAAAATGTGACCAATACCCTGGCTCAACCACTTGCTGACAGGTCCAGTTAGGGCTAGAAATGTCTTGGTTTGGGAACAGCCCTGGAACTTGGAAAATTCCCCTCTTCCACTCAGAGTCAGTACAGGAAGAGGAATTTAGAAGCCCATTAGTCTCTGGTTTCACCCTTTACTCATGTTGAACCTCAGTTTCTTCATTCACAGAATTAGATAATAGTTCTTTTTCCATCGAGTTAAAGCAATTCAGTAAAACCTAACATGGAGACACATAACTTGTTGAAAGTGTTGAGAGAGAAAGAGAGAGAGAGATCAATTGCCTTTAAATAGAAGATCTGCCTGAGAGCAGGAATTACGTATCTCATTCACCAAGCTTGGCCTGGAATCCCATTAACGCTTGTCTTTTCTGACAAGACTTACATGTTTGAGGCCTCTGTGAAAAATATCCAGAAGGGTTAACATACTGCCTATCCTCTTCCAGAATGGCCCAGAACAACGGGACGTTCTAGGCACCTGGGGAGGAAAGAGGTCTCTTTCATAACGAACAGAAATCCGTGGTGGGACCAGCCTCTCCCTGCCCACCTGCACCCACATCTTGGACCTTCTCTTTGCTCCAGGATACTTGGACCTGTTTTGGCCTATATAAAGGGTAGGAAAGATAGACAGGATTTGGGAAGGGACAAGTTGTGTTTAGGAGTGGAGTGCCATATTCCAGTTAGAACCAGGGAACAAATGATCAAGAGATGGGCTAGAGTTGGGGCATTAAGATTAGAGTTTGTTTGTTTGTTCAACCTTTTTAAATTAGAGTTTGGAAATCAGTTGCACTTATTTTCAGAAATAAGTGATGAATTTCCAAGGCAGAGCTGGAGAGCTGCAAGTGGCCAGAAACAACAGAGGCTGTCAATTTGATCTGAAATTTAGATTGTTCTGGTCCAGGCACCTGTGTCCTTCATGCAAAGCCAATTTCCTCTCTGACTGCTCCTCAGCAAGCCTGGTGAGCCTACAGACAGGGCAGGTTAAGTACTACATGCCTGGTATAAAACCTAGCTCACAGGATGCCCAGAGTGTCTGGGATGTAGTCTGTTATAATGAATCTGGGGAGACCAAATCTAGCCTGGCCTGCCCGAGCCCACTAACTGGGGAAATCGTAAGTCTCCTAGCCTCAGCTTTCCCATCTGGCACATGAACCTAAGATCTCAAAGGCCTGTTTGGAAAACCCCAAATGATTAAAAAGGAAAGGCCTTTATAGTGGACATGCTGCTTGGCAGAGTAAGCCACCCCAAGGTGAAACAGCCTGGCTGGCACTGCCCTCAGGGCAGGCTGATGTCCTCCTTCCATCCACTTTCCTGCTCTTGCCACACTCAGCCTGTCTTCCCCAAGACCATTCCCAGGAGGGACTTACACCTGTGAACAGGAACTGACAAAGAAGCAACTCAGCTCAAAACTTTCCCAGGCTCCTGGGCTGTGGTCTGACCAACCCTATGACTCATCTGGATAAAGTAGGGCTCAACAAATATTTATGAAATGAATGAATGAATGAGAGGATGGGTGAATGAGTGTCTCCATGAGTGAGCAGCCACTCCCTCAGAGAATGAGACTCCTTCCTACTCCAGGATGCTGAGTGGTTTCCAAGCAAGTGCTCAGGGTCTTTCCCGGTGAGCGCTCCAGGAAGAAGCCACACCAGCCTCTGTGTCCTCTTTTCTCCTCAATTTCATTGTGGGGAGTCTAAGATTTCTTTGGGACCCTAAATGCTGAACTTCATACTGGTATGTAATAGGTGTTCGATGAATGTGTGTTGAATTGAAGGGAGAGCTAGAAAGAGAAATAAGACTTAGAGTCTGCTTTCCAAATGTTTACAGTGTAGTAGGAGAGAAAATCAGGCACAAAGAACAATAGGGTAACTGGAACCGAAAAAGGTCAAGGAAGGTATGCTCCAGGCAGTAGGGCTGAGAAAACTCATAATGGGCTGAAAAGTCAGGGGATGCTGCCTGAAGAAATCAAGATGGAATTTGGTGCTGGCCATGAAGGATGGGAATGATCTGGAGGCACAGAGGTACATGAGGTGTCCTGACAGGGAAAAGGGAAATGGCTGGCTCCCAGAAGGAAGGCCAGTTCAAATTATATTGACTCAAGTAGATTAAATGTAGTCACAGAGCAGAGTCAAGTAAAAGAGAGAGTCGTGTATTATAAGGCAGCACCACGGAGGAAAAATAATTTTCCCTCTCCCTTTCCAAGTTCTTGACCAGAACTCCTGTAACAAGAGAGATTGACAAGAGACAAACGGAAGTGGTTTTTGTTTTGTTTTTTGTTTGCAAAGCTGGGCATTGAACTCGGGGTATTGCACACACTAGGCAAACACTCTACCACTGAGCTACCTCTCCAGTCCTGGAAGCTTATTAACATGTACATGTACACATGGGAGACAGGAAAAAACGAGTAAATCTCAGAGGTGGCTTAGAACTCCCACTTACATCTTCAACAAAGAACTGTACAATTTTAGAGAAGTGATAAGACAGAGGGAAAGGACATTAAGTCTCCAGGGGCGGTAAATTGTGGGAAGGCAAGTAAATGGGAAACCAATGAAAGTTAAAGGCCCAGTAAAGCTCAAGTAGATTCCTCTGGTGCCATCTCCAGGCTGATTAGGGTCTACAGCCGTCTTCCACGATCCACCTTTGTCCTTTCTGGCAGAGGAGGGTGGGGACACCCTTTTAAATTTACATCCTGCTTTTAGGCAAAGGGCAGAGGGCTTTTCGTGTATATACATTTTTCTCGATTGTTTTCAGCTAGAAATAATCCTCCGTCCGAGTGGCATACCTTGGGGTGCAGTGTTCTGCCACCCATCAGTGGGATGGGGCAAAACTGCACAGCTCTGATTTCTAGGATGAGGGGTTTGGAGCGAGCCTTTGCGAGGGCATCTGAGCCAGGGCGGGCGGTGAGAGGGCGTGCTGTGGGCTTGGGGCGGTGGGTAAGAGCAAGGCCAGGGAGGCGATGGGGTTCACTGGTCGAGGCAAACCGATCACTTGCCGTTTCATTGTTTCACCTAAATGCCGACGGCGCGTGCCGGGCCGGGCCCGCAGCCGGGCACCGGGCCGACGCCTGCAGCCCTTCCCTGCAGGGCCGCGCTCCGCTCTTCGTCCCTGCCAAGCCGGCAGCCCCTCGGCCCGGGGCTGCGCGTGAAAGCGGCCCGGCCTCTCGCCTTCCCAGCGCCAAACCTGGCCAGCCGGACCCGCCCGGACCTGCTGCACCCCGCACCTGGAGAGGAGGGAGGGGGAAGCCCGGGAAGGCGCGGCGCGTGCGGGGCGGCTGTGGGCGCGGGACTTCCCCACAGACACTCCCGGGCTGCGGGGAGGCCGGGGCGGGGCCGGGGCTGGCGGAGGAGCGGCCTCGGGACGGCGCGCACACGCCGGGCGGCTGGGCCGGGGCCGCGGACCGCGCGGGGTCCGGGGAGGGCGGCGGCGGCCCTCTGCGCCCCCTGCCGGCCGCCAGTCGCACTGCACTCGGCGCCGACCACCCCGCCCGGAAGCCTCTGCAGAGCCGCGGCCGCGTCCTCAGGGGAGCGGGGAGGTGGGAGAGGAGGGGCTCTCCGTTCCGGGAGCGAGTCGCCTTCCCCATGGGCCTTCCGCAGGACCCAAGCTGCGCTCTAAGGTTAGGCTTCGCCCCCAGACGGTCGAGCGGGGAGGTCTTCGGCGGTCGTGGGTCATCCAGGGGCCCGGAAGGAGCGGGTAGGCGCAGTCATCCGCTCCTTCCTCGTCCAGGTTGCATTAGCGCCGGGGCCGTCCTGAAGGGGGCCCAGAGCCAGCACGGTGTCCGAGGCCTGGAGTCGCCCGGCACTGGTTCCCCTGCACCGAGCTTTGCCCTTCCTGAATCGCTGGGTGCTTGAGGCTTCACGGGTGAACATCTGAGGGCAGCAGGCCGGGCCCTCTGCTCATCTCCCTGAGTTTTGTCTGCCCTCTCAGTGCCCAGGACCTAGCACATGCCGGGCAGGCCTCTGCCGCTGAGCTCCGTCCCCACCATCTGTTTAAGGCACGGCCTCGCTGGGCTCGAATTTTCAGTCCTCCTGCCTCAGCCTTAGAGTAGCTGGGACTACAGCATGCACCCCACGCGGCAGCAGGCATTAGAAGAGAGGGGAGCAGATTAAAGGGCGTAGACCCTCCCGTTTCCTCTTCAAAGGCCACTGGCATCAGGTCCCACCGTACTGTCAACCTTTGTGAGTGCCTGTGAAATCTGACCCAGGGACAGTCTGTTCTGTAGAGTGTCCAGGAGGTCATCTGAGAATGCGAACGCTCTGGAATTTAAATTAGCTGCTCCCGCCTCTCCTCAGACCCCTGCAGTGGCTCCCATCTCCCTTGCAGTAAAAGCTGAAGCTCCTCTCAGGTCCCAAAGACCCTAAGCGCTCTAGCCCCTGCCACTCACTTCTAACTGCAGTGCCCTCCTCGCTGCTCGCTGTATACACCGAACACGCGTTTGCACTCGCCATCCCCTCTCCCTGGCTTTCTGTAAACGCTACCTTACCGGAGGCTGACCCTGAGCATCCTGTGTAAACCTGCACCCTCCCCAATCGCTGTGCCATTGGAACCCTTGGTTGTTCTTGTAGCACGGATCGCAACCTGACCTGTTACTCATTTCTGTTTACTGGTATGTGGTGTGTCTCCCCAACAGAAAAGAGAGTTTTATTTTGCTTGGTTTTGCCAGTGCTGTAAGTTGAACCCAGGACCTTGAAAATGCTAGGCAAGGATTCCTCTGAGCTACACCTGCAGCTCTTTTTATTTATGGTTATTTTGAGACAGGCTCTTCTAATGTGATCCTCCTGCCTCAGCCTCCCAAGCAGCTGAGATTACAGGTATATGCCACCACCCTTAGCAGAACAGAGAACTTTTATCAATTGTGTCCACTGCCCAGCATCTAGAAAGCAGTCTGGCACATAGTACTCAAGAAATGTGTGAAATGACTGAATGACTGTGCCGTGCACCAAGTCAAGTGCTGGGAGTCAAGGTCATTCGTGAGCTGAGCTCTTACTATTGAAGAACAGACTGGCAGATGGGCAAATAATTACAAGCCACAGCGATGAGTGTTGTGTCCAAATACAGATGTGTATAAAGTACACACAAAGTCTCAAGGGAGGAAGTAATGTACTCTCCTGGAAGTAAGAGGAAAGGATGATGGCAAAGCCTAGGGGTGGAGATGAAAGGGAAAGGGCTGTCCAAGCAGAGGGAGTGGCACAGGCAAAGGTGGCACTAGGTGACATGTTCAGGGAGTAGCAAGAGGACTGGCCATGCGAGCCCGGGACACATGGCGGAGAGGGTGGTTTGGACAGATGGACTGGGGTCATATTAGGAAGTGGCTTATTGGAATGGTGAAGACTGACTCTAAACTTCAGATCTGTGCCTGGCCACTGGAAGCATTTTTGGGGCGAAGAGCCTGCTTCTAACCCCAGAAATGGCCCTTTAGGAGCAGCCCCTTCCTCCTGCTGTGTGGTGTCTGGACAGCCAGGCTGGGGTCCGAGCAGCTGGCGGCCCTGCTTGCCTTCCTCTCACGGATCCCACAGGTACACTCAGTGAGAGCCCTGCCCAGCTCCACCTGGCCTGAGAGAGTCTGGGGTCCCATCTCTGCTGCCTTCAGCCTGAGGAATCCAAGTTTCAAAATGTTCTTATTTTGCAATCTGCCTCAAAAGGGTGGGGAGTGGAAAATTATAGACAGCAGCCACCAAGGGACTTTGGCTTGATATATACCGGCGATCTGGGAAACAATAGAGGGAGAAAATAAATTCCATCTTGGAACAAGGAAGGCCCGCAGCTGAGTCAAAATAAAGACTTCCTTCAAGAGGAGGGAGACTGTCTGCCCACTTCCAGGACTGAGATCCTTTTCTGTCACTTCCTCTCTTAGCTTGCTCCTCCCTTCCCTCCTCTTTCCCCAATCTCTGCCCTCCGCCCTGCCCATCTGGCCTTTTCCTTGCTTTTTTTCTCTCCTTTCCTATTTCTTCCCCCCACCACTCCCCTGTTTTCTCCTCTCACCCTCCGCTGTCCATCCTTCAGCTTAAGCACCAGACATTTAAAATTGCCGAAGACATATTCAAAAGGGAAAATCGTAATCCTATGTATGTATAAAATGAACACATGTCAACGACTTCATTTAACTCAGTGAATGAGGGATCCAGGAAGATGATACAGTCAGTTCACAGAAGAATCCCAAAACAGACACCCTGACTAATCCAGTAACATTTCCCATTTTAACCTTAGTTTTTAAACAGGATCAAACTCAGGGACACACTACTAGTGAACTACATCCTTAGCCCTTTTTTTTTTTATTTTTTAAGACCAGGTCTTGCTAAGTTGCCCAGGTGAGTTTTAAACTTGTGATCTTCCTGTCTTGGCTTCCCTAAATGCTGGGATTATAGGTATATGCTATCGTGCACAGCATTTTAACCATTTTAACCGTTCGGTAGCATTAAATATTTTACAGTATTATCCTACCATCACCACTGTACAGCTCTAGAATTTTTCATCACCTCAAAACTAAAACTCTGTACCCATAAAAACAGTAACTCAGCCGTTGTGTTCACTCTCACATGGTGACCCACCCTCACACTATAGGGTGTACTTCTTTTCTGACTTTTACTTGGCCCAGACTTGCTCTGCAGAGCCTGTTTCTTTTCCTACCTTTAATAAAACTTTGCTACCATTGAAAACAAATGAACAATAATTCCCCATTATTTCTGCCTCAACCTCTTTGTAACCACCGCTACATTCTCTATCTCCCTGACTGCAACTACTCTACCTACCTCATATAATGGAATCTTACAATATTTGTCCTTTTGTGTTTGGCATATTTCAGTAAGCATAATGTCATCAGTGTTCATTCATGTTGTAGCATGCATCAGAATTTCACCCCTTTTCAAAGCTGAATAATATTCTAGTGTGGGTGTGTGTATGTGTGTGTGTGCTAAATTTTATCTATCCTTTTATCTTTCGATGAATAGTTGGGTTGTTTTCTCCATTTTGCTATGGTGAATAATGCTGCTATAAACAAGGGAGTACTAATATCTTCAATTCCTTGCTTTCAGGCTGGGAATATTAGCTCAGAGATAGGGCTCAGAGGTAGGGCATAGCAAGTATGCGGCCCTGGGTTCAATTCTCTGTACTGCAAACAAACATACAAACAGTTCTTTGCTTTCACTTATTTTATGTGTATATCCAGAAGTGAAATCCCTGAATTAAATAGTAATTCTCTGTTTAATTTTTTGAGGACAACCATATTGCTTTCTACAGTGACTGCACAATTTCACAATACCATCAAGAGTACAGAAGGGTTCCAATTACTCTTCATCCTTACCAATACTTGCTATTTTCTGTTTTTTAATTGTAGCCATCTTAGTGGGTGTGAGGTGATATCTCATTATAATTTGCATTCATATAATGACTAATGTTAAGCATCTTTTTGTGTGCTTTTTGGCTGTTTCTATAGTTCTCATTGGAGAAATGTCCAATTAGGTCCTTTGCCTGTTTTAAAATTGGGTTGCACTATAGTCTGGATCCTAAATGTCCCCCAAAAGCCCTGTGAAGAAGTCTTGGTCTGCAGCCCATGGCACTGCTGGGCAGTGGTAGAATCTTTGGAGACAGGGCCTTGGAGAAGGAAGCTAGATAATTGGTGCATGTGCCCTAGAAGGGGAATTGGAACCTGTCCACTCCTCCTTCCCTTTGCTTTTTCATGGGGTTCCATGAGGTGAACAGGCCTCCTTGGCCTTGCTCCCTCCATGATGTACTGTGTCATCACAGGCCCAAAGCAACAGGGCCATGTGTCCACAGACTGAACCCTGTAATCATGAGTCAAACCTTTCTCCTTTAGGTTGATTGTTTCAAGTATTTTGTCACAGGGATGGAAAGCACAAATTGTTTGATTTTTATTACCTTTTAGGAACTCTATATATGTTCTGAATAGTCAGCCTCTATCAGACATGATTTGTAAATATTTTCTCCTTTTACTCTGTTGATAGTTGAAAACTTTCGATCCACAAAATTTTTAATTTTGATGAAGTCCAATGTGTCTATTTTTCTTTAGTTGGTGTCACAGCAAAAAAAATCATTGCTAAATCCAATGTCATAAAGATTTTCCCTTATATTTTCTTCTAAGAATTATTATTTTATCTCTTATGTTTACATTTGATCTACTTTAAGTTACTTTTGTATATGATATTAGGCTAAGTCTTGGGGCTGGGAAAGTAGTTCAGTGGCAGAGTGCTTGCCCAGCATGTGTGAGGTAGGTGCCCAGGGCTCAAGACCCAGGATGAAAAGAGAGAGACAGAGAGAGAGAGAGAGAAGGAGGTTAAATAATTTTGAATAATTCAAAGCACATTTTCTAGTTTATCTCCCTCTCTCATGTACAGTCGCTGCTTATATACACAGGTGTACACTGACCCCACGTTCACTAGGGCCTCTGTGTGGGGGTCCTGAGTGGTATTTAAGATTTATGCCATGCTGAATCAGTGATCTGACTGGGACACAGAGCAGGTAAGGGGCTGCTTGAGGCTATCATTGCTATTTGTTGAGCCAAAGGGAACCAAAGGTCAAAATCTGAGGCAAGGTCAGCCTGAAAGGTCAGTTTCTAGTAAGAAGACACAGATAGCTAATAAGAACTGTGGGAGAAGGCAGCACAAGGGCACAGACACCAGGGCCCAGGGACCTCCTTGGGTTGGGAGCAAAGTCTGAGCAAAGTGTGGGGTAGGGAGCTGCACAGGGGCAACCTCTTGTCTATGTTCTGACTCTAGGAAGAAGGAAAAAGGGGCTGCAATCTGTCTGGCCTTGGAGAATCTGTGCCAGGCCGAGTCACAGGCCAACCTGTTCTGCCATGGTAAGCACACTCGGGTCCTCCCTCACCGGAAACGTGCATGACTTCAAACAGGATTAGAGACAGCAGATTCTTGATGGACAAGTGGGTGACAGTCAGGAACAACTTCAAGAAGACTTGTATCCAAAGGGACCTTGCAGAGAGACCGAAAGAACTTGGAAGCTCCAGTTTCCTGTCTGTGCTCTGCCATTTACAAGTTTTGTGACCTCAGAGGAGTCACTGCTTGTCTCAGGGCCACATTTCCTTGTGTAACAGAAGGGCTTTTGCTTGAGGCCTAGCAGGGACACTTAAGGTAGACATCTGTGCCCAGACCATCATCAGAGGAAAAGGGAGCCAAGGAACCTTCAGGCGGGGTGGCTCCCAGCACATCACAGTGGGATTTAGCTTCAACATCAAGGAAGACTTCCTCCCCATTCCACTCCCAGAATGTGCAGAGAGGAAGTTGTTTGGATGTTGGCCTGCCCTCAAAGATGCGCCTCCGGTCCCAGACCGACATCAAATCTGGAAGCCAGAGGTAGAATTATCACAAAGCTAAAGAAACTTCAAGGTCTTTCACTTGGAGAAGCCCAAGCCATGTGTTCACAGTCTTTTCTGTAAGGGCAGTATTCCCAAATGTGTAAGCTTCAAGCCTCCCAAACCCGGTCCACAAGGACACCTGTGGTTTGGAGCCATTGCTGTGGCAGGTCGTGGTGGTACGGGTGGAACGTCAATGTGATTGGCTTTTAGATCTGCTCGAGGGACTGGTGGAACACACTTTTGGATGTGTCTGGGTGGGTCATGAGGCATGACTTTGGGTGCTGTGTACGGTCACTGGCCCATTTCCTGGCTGACACTATTCCTTGCTCTGCTTTCTGGCTGCCATGAACTAAACATCTTTGCTCTGCCACATCCTTCCACCATGATGTTCCAACCTTGGAGCCAGCTGGCCATGGACTGAATCCCCTTGAAACTAAGCCAAATTAAACCTTTCCTCCTTTAAGTCGTGGGTATTGAGTATTGTGTGCTAGTGATGGGAAAGCTGAGCAATATGCAGGTGGAGGACACAGATGACATCCTTTCAAATCGGAGGGGCCAGGCACTGCAGACTGGCTGCACCCTTGGTGGTTTGACACATGCTTACCCATCTATATCTGATACAGCTAACAACATCTCCACACCTATCCCATGCTTACCTCGCTATCCAGGTCAGTCCTCTCCCAGCCCCATGAGGTGGGCAGGACAGGTCTTACCACCTCTGACTTGGAGCTGATGAAACTGAGGCTCAGAGAAGCTCGGAGACTTGTGCAGGTTTGTGAGACTGGCTGGAGACAGAAGCACGACTGTGCCGCTCAGTTTCTGTGGCTGTTTACTTTGGCTCATGGTTTCAGAGGCTTCCATCCATGGCCACTTGACTCCATTGCCTTTAGACCTGTGATGAGGAGGCGGCATGGTAGAAGGGTGTAGTGGATGAAAACTGCCCACCTTGTGGCAGCCAGGAAGCAGAGAGAGGAAAGAGCTAGAGAGAAGGGGCTGGTGACAAGATACAGTTCCCAAGGCCGAGCCTCCATGATCCACTCCCTTACACTAGATCCCACCTTCTGAATTTCTGTCTCCTCCCAATTATGCCATCAAATCATGAATCTGTCAATGAATGAATCCACTGATGAATTAGAGACCTTGTATTACTCACTTTCCTGTGACTGGGAAAAATTCCTGATACCCACAATTTAAAGGAGAACAGGTTTATTTTGGCTTGCGGATTCAGATGGTGGTTTGGCTGGCTCTAAGGCAGAAATGTCATGGCAGAACAGCCTGTCGGAGGAAAGCTGTTCACTGCAGGAAGGCCAGGAGGCAGGGGGCGAGGAGGAGCTAGGGATGAGAATGCACCCTTCCAGGTCACACCGGTGTCTATCCAGACCCCACCTCCTACCAGCAGGTCGGCTATGAACTCATCAGAGCGTTAATCCACTGCTAGGTGTAGCACCCCCCTTGTCCAGTCGCCTTCACACACACACACACACACACACACATGCACGAGGCTTTTGGGGGACATTTTAGATCTAAACTGTAACAACCTTCACGATCCAATCACTTTCCAAAAGCCCCACCTCTGAATATTGCTGCACTGAAGACCAACACTTCAGCACATGAGTCTTTTGGGGGACAGTTTTAGATCCAAACTATAACAGACTCAAACCCAGGACTTTCTCATGACCAGCCCCGGGCTCTTCAGTTTCCTATTCAGAACCAAAGCATCACACCAAGTCTCAGTGTAAAGATCTGCCCCTCTGTGCCTGGAGAGGCATGAATACCTCCCTCCGGGTCCTGGGAACAGAGGGTCAGAAAAGCCCTCCCCCATTGTCTTCCTGAGCTTTGCGTTCCCAAGTCCTTTGGCTCTGCCATGTTTATACTAAACATAAACGCCACAGTTGCTAAGAACTTTTCTACAAGATTCAGGCTCAGAACAACTGGAGCATCAGGGCCTGACACACATGCAAATACACCTCCCTGTGACACTTGCAGCTTCTCAAAGCCACAACTGTGTGCAAGGAGAGTCAGCCACCAGCATGTGAGAGAGGGAGAGCCAGCCCCAGCACACATCTGAGCCAGACCTTTGGGTTTGGTGTCACCTAGTGAGATGGCACCCAGGAAAGCTCAAGACCAAACCTAACGACCAAAACTGAGAAGGAAAACAGCTACAGGGTGAGGCCCAGAGGCCTGCAGCTGCTTTGTCCTAATGAGGCCACCAGGGAACCCAGCACAACTAGGAGCAGGTCTCCCTGGAGAAACTGTGTGTGTGACATGCCCAGGGCAGGGTTCCAAACTCAGGGAGACCATTGGGGAGCAGGCTGGGGGATGCACAGGCTAACTTGGGGCCCCCACTCAGAAGGTGTCATATGCACTCAGTCTACAAGCCTGTAATCCCAGAACTCTATGAGGCTGAGGCAGGAGGACTGCAAATTTGAGCCCTGCCCAGGCAATTTAGACCCTGTCTCAAATAGAAAAATTAAAAATTAAAAAAAAAAAGACCGTGACCGTAATTCAGTGCAGAGGCCCTGGGTCTCGTCCATAGTAACAAACAAACAAAAACAAATAGACACTGCAGCTTCTGCCTCATGGTTTCTTGGGTCTGTGGAAGCCAGCCGCTATGTCATGAGAATGAGGAAAGAGCCATGTGGAGGCATCCAATGACCTTCTGCTAGCAGCTTGCACAGACTTGCCATCCATATGAGAACCAAAGCCCATACAGACCAGTTCCCCTCCATGTATTATGTCTCACAAACATATTCTAACAAAAAAGGAGAAAAAAATAAAGTTGCTCTTCCCAGCTGAAATCATTCTAATTAAGCAATAGAACAAAAACAAATAAAATATAATTAAACTTACATTGTAAGATAAAGGATATACTGTACTGAACTTAGAGCTTTATTGCTGCTAAAAAAAAAAGGCTAAAGTTATGCTTGGTGACTCAGTATTTTTCTCTCTTCCTTGCTATGTAAATTTTAATTTTCTTAAAAAATAACCATGGATTTTTCACTAATTAACTTAAAGTTATTTGAGGACCTTGAAAATTATGCTTAAGTTGCAACCGCAGAATAATACAATCATTTCTGATGTTAAAAGTTTGCCAGAGAGATGACAGTTAGAAATTTTCCATGGTCACTGAAAGAGAGGTAACATGATCTGGACAGTTTGTAGCATTGTGTGAGATTCACAGAAGTAATTATTCTTTTTCCTTTTTATCAACACTAGTTGTTCTAGTCCTATTCAGTTCCAAACACATATTTACGATTTCCTAATCTTAAATGTTTTGTGGAACAATGATTTAATCCATAAAATCAGTGTCAAAAAATTAGTTCAAATTAATCAGGACTGCCAAACAAAACAAAACCCGACTCCTACCTAAACTGTTAAGTACATGTATGTTATGCTCCATGCTGGGATATACTCAAGATGTATAACTGTTTTTAAACCAAAATTATGAAATCAGTCTCATCTATGTAAGGATTGAAATCTAATAAATGTATTAACGAACGTGGATCCAGATGCAATTATATATTTATTTGTCAAATGCAGTATTAAAAATGTTTCATGTGCTGGGCGTGGTCATGCACACCTGTAGTCCCAACTACTCAAGAGGCTGAGGCAGGATCACTTGAACCCAGGAGTTCTTCAAACTCTGCAATCCTATATTTACTCCTTGTACCTTCCCTGCTTTACCTGTTTCTACCTGTGAAGACCCCTAGAAAGGTCACGGGCCAGGCTCTACCCTCTTTCCTCCTGACCTGCTGAGCCTTCGGGAAAATATACACAAAACAAACAACTAAACAAAAACAAGTTCCCCCACTACCTTCTGGCCATGACCCTCCTTGTCCTCTCTGGGGATGTTTCGTGTTTCTGTCACCAGCTGGAGTGAGCAGCTGCCTCACATACTATAGAAATCATACATACATACATGGGTCAAGTCAGTTACAGGAAAGGGGTCCAGCAGGCTACACCGAGGCAGAAGGAAGAAGAAAAGCAGGCTGCTCCCTCAAGGAGCATCCCCAAACACAGGAAACACTGCGCTTTTACAGGATCTGAAGCTATGTCAGCAAGGAGTGGGGCCTCTCTAAATGGAGTTTGAGTGGAGCTCTTAGTAGGATCTGTTGCCATTTCTGCCTGCACCGGCCTCATCCAGTTCACCAGGCATCCTGCCTTCTTACCTCAAGGAATACGCAGCATGTTTGCTTGCTTAACAACCTGGCGTACGTTCATGTCTCATCACCAAAAGCTGCAGCTCCCTGATCATTTTCTCTCAGGCTGCTAGTCTGAAGTCCTGCTGATACCACCGTCTCAGTTCCAGCCCACGGAGTTCCCTCCACAAAGAAATATGGACAGAAGCCTGCAGGCACAGGTTTCCACTTCGCCTTTTTGACGCTTCCAAGGGCTTTCTGGCACAAGCAAGTGGACCCCAGCCCCATAGCCTGGTGTTGAGCATTCCGCCTCTGGCCTTCCTCCGGGCAACACCTCTGGGACCCAGACTAGGCCTTTGAAAGACAAAACTGGGCCCTGCCAGTGGTCCACAGGCAGGAGATGTGGCTCACAGAACCCTATTTTTGAAAGACAAAGACATGATAGCCACATGGATAGGCACGAGCATCAGATTTTTATGCCTAAAAACTCAGAAAATGAGCCAATTTGCCAGAAATTGGCAAAAATTCATTGGCCTATTGAAGCCACCCTAAAACAAGAAGGGTCAGGAAGACAAATAGGATCTCAAAGTTATGTTCACTACCAGGGCCTTGATTGAGGGGCTGCTTAAATGAGTCTGATATGAGGCAAAAATTATGACAGTGTTAAAAATAGGAATTACACTATGGGAATTAAAAGCATTATACCACAGTGATATATGCACACTCATGTTTATAGCAGCACAGTTTGTAATAGCTAAATCTTGGAAGCAGCCCAAATGCCCATCAACAGCAGAATGGATAAAGAAAATGTGGTTTCTTTTATACAATGGAGTACTACTCTGCCATAAAGAATGATAAGCTTGAGATATTCCTAGGTAAATGGATGCATCTTGAGACCATACTCTGGAGTGAAATAAATCGGACACACATGTTTAAATACCGCATAGTTTCTCTGGTGTGAGAAACTAAAGTGTAAATAAAGACTAAAATGTATTATATTGGGAAAGGGAAGAAATGTCCAAATGGGAAAGGGAACAAGGGAGGGAGAAAGGAACAGAGGGACAAGACAAATAAGAAATGGAAGGAAAAAATGGAAACAAAGCTTTTGTAAATAGGGAGGGAGGAGGGGGTGAGGGGAAGGGAATGGGAAAAAAAGAAGCAACAAGATATGTCATGTACAGGTACAAATCCCCTATGATGAATGTTATCACTATGTACATCTAAAATGTACCATTAAAATAAAATTAAAAAAAAATAATAACACTATGGCTGGGCATGGTGGGGCATGCCTGTAATCCCAAACACTCAGGAAGCTGAGGCAGGAGGATCACTGTGAGTTCGAGGCCAGCCTGGGCTACATAGTGAGTTCAAGTCCAGCCTGAACTACACAGCAAGACTCTGTCTCAATAATAATAATAATAATAATAATAATAATAATAATAATAATAATAGTAGCACCAATCAGTGAGGAGTAGTTGACCCGCCGGTAATCCCAGCACTCTGACAGGCCAAGACAAGAGGATTCCAAGTTTGAGCCCAGCCTGAGCAATTTAGTGACTTACTGAGACCCTATCTCAAAATATCAAAAAGCTTGGGAAAAAAAAAGAAAAAAAAAAAAGGCATGGGGATGTACTCAACGTGAAAAACCTGGGTTCAATCCCCAGTACCTTAAGTAACAGTTATTAGTTAAATAAATTACATTCTTTCAGAAGATCGCCTGGCCTTCCCCTGAGCCTAGTAGGACATGTTCACATACGGGTTTTCTGGTTCGGTTTGTGTTTGTGTTTTTGCTTGTGGTGCTGGGGGTAGAACCCAGGGCCCCATGTTGCTAGACAAGCACTCTATCTCTGACCCACGATCCTAGCCCTTTTGATTTATAGTTTGAGGCAGGATCTCACTAAAGTTCCCCAGGTTGGCCTCAAACTTGGGATCCTCCTGCCCCAGCCTACTGAGTAGCTGGGATTACGGACACACAAATATTTCTCTACCTTATATCCAAATTTTATATAATTTTCTCTGGACAAAACTTCCTGTCTAAAAAGTAGAACAACCACAAGTAAGGGTTTTTGTTTCCTAAGAATTGTAAAAATATTAGCAGATTATTTTAAAGCAGGTGTTAAATGTGTTTACAAGCTTTTGAGTTCAAATCACGTTTTTTGTGTTTTTTTTTTAAATTTTGAAGGTCTTGCTATGTAGTCCAGGTGGCCTTGCTGTGTTGCCCAGACTGGCCTCGAACTTGTAGTTCTCCTACCTTAACCTGCAGAGTGCCAAGAATATGAGTGTTCCATCATGCCCAACCAAAATTCCACTTCTAAAAGCTACGTCAGTATTGTCAGATGCACGAACCCAAAACTCATGCCCAAAGATGTTTATCTCAGTGCCCTTGATCACAGTGAAGAGCAAAAGGTCAGCAAGAGAAAAAAAAAAAAAGGAGTTTAATTGCATACAAGAGTTTACAAAGAAATGTAGCACAAAGGGGTATATACCATCTGGGGCTGATAGACGATCTAAATAGGTAAAGGGGGCATTTACTCAAAAAGTGACAAGTTCTTAGAGGAGGAGAGAAGGGGAACTTATGGGAAAATGAATGACTTTTAGGAAAAATAAGTGGGCTCTTAGTGCTGCTGGGCAGAGGCTTCAAAGGGAAGATGGAGACCGCATCTCACCCCTCCAAGTAGGTTCTTTTCATTTATTTATTATTTGGTGCTGGGGATCAAACTCTGGGCCTTGTCCTTATGAGGCAAGCACTCTAACCACTGAGCTAAATCCCCAGCCCTCGGAGTAGGTTCTTGACTCATTGCTGCAGAAAAAGTCTTGGATACCTTGATAAGAGGCAAAGGTAGATTTATTAGGCAGAGTTGTTACTGGTTCTGGGATTTCCTTCCAGAGATGGTTTCTAGGTTCTTCTTGTCTTGATCAAGAATTGGACAGTCATAAAAAGTAGCAAGGTAGGAAAAGAAACATGCTCTGCCAAGTGAGTTTGGACCAAGTAAGAGTAGGAAAAGACTACACTCTACAGAATAAGAACAGACCACTGTGAAAGAGGGAACATAGTGGCACTGAGCTCAGTGGTGACTGTCTCTTTGTAACTCCCACTCTTCAGGCTGACATCAGATCAGGCTATCCTATGGAAAACTTGTGCCACCTCTCACAAGAAAAATTGGAGCAAGCGCTCTCTGGTTCCACACGCAGAGCTTTGGGAACGGTTCTGCACATGTGTTCTGGAGCTTTGTAATGAACAAGTCACATCCACACTCCCAGCCAGTTTGCCTCACCCTAATCTCCTGCCTCAGACTTAGAAAGTAAGAGAAAATAGGAAAGAGACTTCAGTTTAAGAGCAGAACAGAGAGGGCTGGGGATTCAGCTCAGTTATTAGAGTGCTCATCTCGCAAGCACAAGGCCCTGAGTTCGATCCCCAGCAGCCAAAAAAAAAAAAAAGAGCAGAATGGGGGACAGCTCTGATGAAGAGCACCAGACTGGTCCATTAACAAAAGGAGACCAAACTTTATGGATTAACTGAGGTGGGTTAGAGTCTGGTTGATCATTATCTTGGTTTTGGTTTTGCAAGATAGCTTCAGGAAAAGTCCTTGTTGCTTGAGGGGACAATTCAGTCTCTGTGAGATGGCTTTCTGCTTGGCACAGTCTAAGTCTTGTGGAGGTTCCACTGGAATCCAAGGTGACCATACATTTAGGGCAATGACTGGAGACTTCTGGATGCTTATTTTGGAGTCTATAAATGTGTTATTTTGCTGTCTTCAGTCTTGAAGGGGAATGAAATCTGTTCTGCCTAAATGATTAACATGTCTATATGCCAAGCTGAGAGGGGATTTGATCTAAAATTTTCAGATGATAGAGGAGACATTAAAACATGAAGAAAAAGCTTTGTTTGGCTTTTAGTTCCCTATTGGGCATCTGTGGGGCCACATGAAGAACCACTGCTTTTTGTTTTATGGGTTTGTTTTTATTTTTAAGTGAAAAGAGCTTTTAAGTACCAGATTGTCTAACTGACAAATCATGCTTTTAATAAGTACCAGGTTGAGGGCCCAGGAGTTTGTCTGTCTTCTGTCCCTGTGGTGGTCACTGTCTGCATCATTAGAACAGATGGGAGACCTGACAGTTTTGTGGCAATGTCCACTTGGGTATGGTGTCGACTTCTCTCCCAAAATAAAAGCTGATCCCATGGGGGAATTTGTGACTACTGAGTTCTTTGGGGAGGCTCTACTTTTAAACAGATAAGAAATTTCAAGAACTCAAATACTTTCTGCTCAAAATAATTTTTATGCCACAGTGGCTTATTGTAGACCCCTTCAATCTCCTCAAAACTCAGGGTCTTGAGAGTTCTTAATAGCCAGATATGGTGGTGCACGCCTATAATCCCAGCACTCAAGACGCTGAGGCAGGAGGATCACCACAAGTTTGAGGCCACCCTGGAATACACAGTGAATTCAAGGCCAGCCTCTGCTACTTAGCAAGATCCTGTCTCAAAAAAAGAAAAAAAGAAAGTTCTTAATGATGATGAATGAGCCAGGTATGGTGGCACACACCTGTAATCCCAGCACTATGGGAGGCAGAGGCAGGAGGACTGCTGTGAGTTCGAGACCAGCCTGGGCTATAGAGCAGGACCCTGTCTCAAAAAAACAAATAATAATAATAATGACTGAATCAGGTGTGGTAGTACGCACCTGTAATCCCAGAACTCCTGGAGGCTGAGGCAGAAGGATTGTGAGTTTGAAGCCAACCTGGACTACATAATAAGACCCTATGTCAAAATGATGATGATGATTCATGCTCTGTGCCTATGGTTGAGTGTTTGGGATAGGTTACTTGAATATTTGGGAATGAAGGAACTAAGATTGCTCCAGATGTTGAACTACAAATTTATGACTGATAGATCAGAGAACAGATATGCAAAGTCACTGGAAGAGACTTAGAAGGCCAGCAGGACCTGACAGCAATCTGATTAAAGTATTAACATATCTAAGGAAAGAACTTGTCACTGGGTGGAGGGCTGAGATTTCCCCTCCCAACTAATTATAGCTCTGGTCCCCACCTGCTTGTCTCTGAAGTGGATGTTCCTTCCGCCAGTGTTTATGAGTTTGCATTAGTGTGGATGGGAGCACTATCTCCATTTGCTGAACTACACACACCGAACATGGTGTGAAGGATTTTGAGTACATTATTTTATTTGAAACTCACAATAGCCTGAAGCCAGTGTAATATTAACCCATCTAACAAATGTTCAGAGCCTGGGTGTGGTGGCTCATGCCTATAATCTCAGCACTCAGGAGGCAGAGGCAGGAGGATCACCGAGAGTTCGAGGCCAGTGTGGGCTACATAGTGAACTCAAGGCCAGTCTGAACTAAATAGCGAGACCTTGTCTCCAAAAAACAGACAAGCAAATGTTTAGAGAGACAAGTGTGTCACCACTCAAAGATAGTCGGCTATTGGGTGGCAGGGCTAAGATCAGTCCTCTGGGCACCAGCTCCTATGTGTCATATGACTGTACTCCAGTGGCTCGCTCGAATTCCCACAACTGAGACTTGCTTTTTGTGACAGACTTTTTTTTTTTTTTCGAGACGCAGTGTCACTATGTAGGCCAAGCTGGCCTCAAAACTCTCAGTGATCTTCCTGTCTCAGCCTCCCAAGAGCTGGGGTTCCAGGGTTGCGCCCCAGGCCCAGCCTGTGACAGATTTTTGCTTATTGGATTCAGCGTCCAAGGTGCTTGAGACCCGACTGCTGACACACGTGAGCATCACACTGCAGCAGCAGCTAGAAAGCTCCTGGATGAAAGTTCAAAGACGGAGCAGAAGGTTGAAGCTTAAATATCCTATTGACAGGGAGAAGGGAGGAAGGCGGGGGCTGCAGGCCGGGTTGGCAGGGGAGTCAACGATGTTTAGAGAAGTGAGTGAGACTGGAGATCAGACGATCGCCTGGGGCACAGTTCCTCTGCAGCCCAGGCATGGTGTTTGATTTTTATTTTCTTCCTCTGTGAAATGAGTTTAATTTTTTTGTTTTGTTTTGTTTGAGATAGGGTCTTGCTATGTAGTTCAGGCCGGCCATGAACTCATTATGTAGTCTAGGCTGGCTTTGAACTTTCCGTGATCCCCCTGCCTTATCATTTTTGTCAAATAATGAAATTTCAGTAAGAAGATTGAAGATGATTGTGTTCCACTTTGATTTTTAGACTCTTCTGGAAAGTGGGAGAAAAGGAAGATCAAGAAAAGGGGGGATGAGAGGGAAGACCAGAGAGATGTGAGGCTGTGAAAATACCCTATGTTGCGGTCCCACTTTCCGAGACCCAAGAAGGGGAAATTGGTAAACCTCTCTGGACCTGATTTCCTCATTTTAAAATGAGAGCAGTAAATTATATCACTTCCAGGCATTCTGAGAGTTTATAGCTTAATTTAACAAAACAAAAGCACAAAGCCCTGAGTTTGATCCCCAGCACTCCCCGCCCCCCCAAAAAAGAACAAAGCCCTGAATCCTTTTTTTCTTTTTTTGGTGCTGGGGATCAAACTCGGGTCCTGTGCTTGCAAGGCAAGCGCTCTAACCACTGCACTAAATCCCCAACCCCGAGAGGCTGAATCCTTACTGGAGTTTTTTCCCATTCCAGTGAGAGAGCTATTTTTAGATTTGATCAGCTTCTCTCATGCATGTTGCAAGATAGTTTTCTGGGTCAGCCCCTCTCAAATAAACTGTCTTCTAGTCCCTGATAAGGACAGTTGCCCTGATAGAGTAACAGCCTTTCCCACACGAGCATCGGTTTCTTTGTTTTTGTTTTTGGTTTTCTTCCTTGAGACAGGGTCTCACTATGTGGTTCAGGCTGGCCTTGAGCTCACAGCCCAGCACACTGGCTATTTTGCAATTGCTTTGCCTGAGCTCTAAGACTGCGCCTCAAAGACCTGTGATGCAGGACTGTGATCCTGCAGGGAGGCTCTCTAGTCTATCATGTGGGGGTTTTCTCCTCCATCTTCTACTCATTCAGTCTCTCTCTCTCTCCTTCTTTTTTCTTTCTTCCTTTCTTTTCCTTTCTATGCTGGGGATTGAACCCAAGGCCTCATACATGCTAGGCAAGTGCTGTACTACTGAGCTCCATCCCCAGTCCCTCATTCAGTAATTTTTCTTGTGTGCCTACCTTATGCTAGAAACTTAGAATACAATGATAAGAAAGAAGTGCACAGGACTGCTGCCATCTAGAAGTTTAGAGTCAGTGGTAGGTACCCAGAGGAATTAAGGTCAGCATGCTACTGTATTGGGTTACCTATGTTTATCATGGCACAATTCACAATAGCCAAGGTACAGTCTGAGTGCCCATCAACAGATGAATGGATAAAGAAAATGTGGTGTATACACATATTGGCATTATTCAGCCATAAAGAAGAACAAAATTTTGTCACTTGCCAGAAAATGGATAGTACCAGAGGTCATCACATGAAGTAAGCCAGACTCAGAAAGACAAATATCACATGTTCTCTCTAATATGTGGAATCTAAAAGAGATGATATGAAAGTAGAAGGAAGACTATTATTAGACGAGAGGAAGAGAGTAAGGGGGAGGGGTGTTAGGGAGGGAATTGGACGGTGGATATGATCAAAAGATATTGCATGTATGCGCTGAAACCCAATATTTTGTAAAATTAATAGGCACTAATAAATAATATTAAAATAAATAAAAGAAAATACAGTAAATGATTCTATGGTGGGAATGCTGAAGAATAAACTTATTTGCAATGTAAAAAGGAATTTTGCTGCTCTTGTAACAAATGCTAGAAAGGAGAAGTATATAGGCTGCCCTGAGTGACTACAACAGGAAAGTCAGAAAGCTTTCTAGGGAGGCGCTCTCTGGACTGAGTTCTGATGGTCAAGCAGCAGCTGAGTGCCAAGAAGAGAGAAAAGCATTCCCAGCAGAGGAAAGAACGTGGGCAGAAGGCCGTGGCAGGAGGAATCATGAAATTAAAAAGGATGCTCCTAGGTTGGGGATTTAGCTCAGCAGTAGAGCATTTGCCTAGCAAGCACAAGGCCCTGAGTTCAATCCCCAGCACCAAAAAAAAAAAAAAAAAAAAAAAAGATGCCAGAGAGCAAAACACAGAGACCAAAGGAGCATCCAGGAGAAAAAACTTCCCTTCCATCCGGTTCCCCCCCCCCGCCCCCCGGGCTCTGCAAGTTAAACCAAACAAAGACAGTTTAACAAGAGAAAAAAATACTTCTTTGTGTCCCTGCAAGAATGTATGTAAAAAAAAAAAAACTCATTAAATGGTTAAAGTTAAAGGATTTTTTACCCACCATAGTGGGGAAAAGGGAAAGGGAGAAAAAGCTTCTCTCAGAAGAACAAATGGGACACGAAGAAACTTGCGATTATGCTTGTTCATGCAAGTGTGAGTGGTCTTTCCTTTTTCTTCGGTAGCATAAAACTTGCCCTGGTGAGATACATACAGAGTCTGCCAAAAAAAACTGAATACATCAGGCAAAGAAAAACTTGTATAAATATTTTAATACTAAATTTATTGAGACATCATGAGATTAATACAAGTTACCTTGGCCTCTACAATTACCAGAGGTGCTCAAAATAGTGGCCATTAGCTTCCAGACATTTATCAGTTATAGCAAACTGCTAAAGTGTGTACATTTTTCAGCAGACTCTATATATACAGTATATTATTAGTCTTTCTCTCCTTCCTGGAATTTTGTTTTTGGTTTTTGAGACAGGGTCTCACTATATAGTTCAGGCTGTCCTTGAACTCACTATACAGTCCAGGCTGGCCTCAAACTCATGGAGATCCTCCTTCCTCAGCTTCCTGAGTGCTGCAATTAGAGATGTGTACCACCATGCCTGTTCTAGAATTAAAAGTTGCCCTGAAGAGGGAGTTCATGACAGCACTGTTTTCTAGATGTTTCTGTTCTTAGTCAGAGAAGTAAGTTCTGTGAGGCTGTTATCAGGTGGGTTCCAATATTCCTGGGTTCTTCCTCTCCTCGAGCAAAGAATTGAATGAGGGGGGCAAAAAGTAGTTCTAAAGTTTTATTTAAAATTATAGAGAGGGGCTGGGGATTTAGCTCAGTGATTAGAGTGCTTGCCTTGCAAGCACAAGGCCCTGAGTTCAATCCCTGGCACCACAAAAAAAAAAAAAAAATTATAGAGAAAAGAAGAAAAGGAAAGTTGAGCATAACAATAGGAACAGAAAAATGTGTACCAGCCCTAAAAGGCACAGTAGGGGTTACCACGAAAAAGGCATGACAGAGGTGGCACGCTGTACGCAGACACCGTCTCCCATGGGAGGGAAAAGGGAGAGCTCCTTCCCAGGCGGCACAATAGAAAAGAAGGGGAGGGGAGAGTGAGAAAGAGAGAGAGAGAGAGGGAGAGGGAGAGGGAGAGGGAGAGGGGGAGAGAGAGGGAGAGAGAGAGAGAGAGACAGAGGGAGAGAGAGGGAGAGAGACAAAGAGAGAGGAAGAGAGAGAGAGCGTGAGAGAGCTTGCTTCCGCTGTGGCTTCTATTTATCGAATGGAGTTCCCATGAAAACTTGTGAGCACTCCCTACTGTCTGCAGGAGAGGGATGGCGCTTGAAAATGGCGCCTCAGGCTGAGGTCAGGTCCAGGCCACTCCCCCAGGTCATGTTCCCTTGCCAGCCAGCCTTAGCCACGCCCTAGTCCTACCTTATATCCGCAGACACCATCTTCCATGGGAGGGAAAAGGGAGAGGTCCTTCCCTGGTGGCACGGTAAAAAAGAAACAAAAGAGGCCTTGCTTCCAGCATTGCTTCTATTTATCCACCTGAGAGGGATAAATAGCACTTCAAATTGGTGCCTCAGACTGACCTCAGGTCCAGGCCACGCCCCCTGGGCTGACTTCCGGTCCAAGCCACTCCTCCAGGTCAGTTCCCTAGCCAACCAGCCTTAGCCATGCCATATTCCTACCTCAAAGCCACCTTATACATCTGTTGAATCCAAATAGCTTCAGTTGAAAATAATCTTCATACCAACTCCAGAGGTCTAGAAGGGTCCTCCGGGGACTAGATGACATGCAACATGGCTGTTAGTTTCATTCTTTTCCTAAGAACAACAGGAAGAATGGAAGGATTTTAAGCGGGCAGGCTGCTAGATTATATTTGTTGAACTTGGGTGTATTTGAGAAACCCAGGAGCGGATGACAAGCAGGAACTCAGAGGCAAGCGCTAAAGATCTGTGTATGAGTCATCTACGTATAGATGGTAATTATAGATCAGTGTGTGGATGAAACTGTCTAAAGAAAAAATGTATAGGGACATAATGTTCCTTTCCACCCACCTATAAATTAAAAAGCAGAAGGAAAAGGAAAAGAGAAGGTGATAAGGAAGGTCTCAACTACTTTAAAGAAACTAAAATGGAGACAGGCGTGGTAGACCATGCCTGTAATCTCAGTACTCCAGGGGGCTAAAGCGGGAGACCAAATTCAAATCCAGCCTAGGCAATTTAGTGATTTAGGGAGACCTTGTCTCTAAATGAGAAATAAAAAGGGCTGGGAATGAAGCTCACTGGGAAGGCTCTGTGTTCTATCCTCAGCACTGCAAAAAAACAAAAACAAACAAACCAAAAATAAAACCTCAAACGATCTGAAAATACAAAGCGCTATAATATCTTTGGTGCTGTTGGCTGAAGAGGGAAAGAAAGTGAACAAGAGGAAAGTAACATTCATTGTAAGCTCACGCAGCAGATGCGTGCTTTATCGCTGCCCACTACAACCCAGGAGATGCCCGAGCGATCTCCCCATCCTCCCAGCTGAAGAAACGCCTGACGTCCCCTCACTAGGACATACAGCATTGAGATTCTGTCCTGCACCTGACTCCAGGACAGGCTTTCCTTTTAAAAACGTTTTTTCTCCCTACTGTGCAAACCCACTCCACCATACACCCAAGGAAGAGGCTTCTCTGCTCAAAACAGCGCAGTCTGATAGGAAAGCAATTTTCAACTATCACAGGTCAGAAAGGTCTGGCCAGGCTGCTCCTTCAGACTGCAGACAGGAGTTGCTGCTCCAACACCGGGACAGCGAGAGGCACATCCCCGGGCCCCTCTGCCCTGCCTCCAGCATGCTGTCTGGCGAGCCTGCTCCTTGGTTCACTCCGGGTTTCTACAGGAAGGATTAGTGCTGTTTAATCTAGAGTTAGCTACTGCAGCTCAAATCCTAGTGGATCCACGGTAAGCGTGAGGCTCAGCCGAGCCACTTTTCCTCTAACATAGGAACAACTCTGCACAGTCCACTGTCAAAGACGAAGTTACAACAAATTTGGGGCTGGTGGCTCGGGTGTACGGCAAGCACATGTGAGACGCTGGGTTCTATTCCCAGCAAAGGAAAGAAGGAAGGAAAAAAGAGAAAGAAAGGAAAAAAGAGAAAGAAAGAAAAAAAGAAAGAATGGAAGAAAGAGAAGCAAATTAAAGACTTCCGTTGGCTTCATGTACAACTCTGAACTTCAGCAGCACTTCATTCCATAAAACAGACTGAACGTTCCACTGAGCTCAGAAGAGTTTGATTTTTTTTTTTTTTTTTTTTGGTGCTGGGGATCGAACAGAAGAGTTTGATTTTATAGACAGAAAAGGACTGAAGAAAGCAGGAAGAAAAAAAAAGAATAAAAAGTGGATCGTCATTTTAAAGTTACTTTCCAGTTAGGAACAGTGGCACATACTTGTAATCCCAGCCACTTGAGAGGCTGAAGCAGGAGGATCACAAATTCAAGCAAGTCCAGCCAGGGCAATTGAATAAAACCTTGTCTCAAAATGAATGAATGAATGAATTAGAAGGTCTGGAAGCCAGGCACTGTGGTACACACCTGTGATCTCAGCACTCTGGCAGGCTGAGGCAGGAAGATCTCAAATTTGAGCCCAGTCTAGACAACCTGCCAACTTAGTGAAACCTTGTATTAAAATATATTTGTGAATAAATATATTTATTTTTGAAAGGGCTAGAGATGAAATTTTTTTAAATTTTTGCATGAGATTCATATATGTAACCTAGAAAAATTCAAGGAACAAGGATTTAAAGAGAACACATTTCATTAAGTTCCAATGCTGTGGGTGTTGCAAAAATGGCTCGCTAGGCACTGAAGGGTGAAACACAGTGGAGGGTGTACATACACTAAACCCCAGTCCCTGCCCTCACGGAGCCTACACACCAGGCACCAGGCAAAGCCACATTACTGGGCATTGCGAATGACAGATACCTGGCGTTGTCCAGGGGACATTCAGCAGTTACATGGCCAGGACAGCTGAAGGCTCATTCATAGGTGGGGAATGATCGTTGAAGGAAAAGCAGGGTTCCCATCGGGGCACCTGAGAAAGTTCCAGGCTGAGAGACCATGTGAACAAAGGCGAAAGGCACAGAGGTCAGAACCAAGATAGGTATTCTGAACAGGGACGGGAGCTGCATGGGAGGAGCCAGGGCACCTGTGGGAGCAGTGGGTGGGGAGGTGATCAGGAACACCTAAGGCCTCAGCGCAACCCCAGGTTCTCCAGCCTGGGGGGTGGCATTCCAGACCAGAACATCTTGCGTGTGAGTTGTGGGTAGGCGGATGGGACGGCCTCCCGTGCAGCACTGGGTGAGTTTCAGCATCTCTGGCTTCCTCCTGCCAGGTACCAGTGGTATCCTTGCCCCTACTTGTGTGCCCCCCACCCCCATGGGATGCTGAATCGCTCATGGGTTGAGAACCACCAATTTAAGGCTTTACGGTGGAGTGTGACCTGTGTGTGATTTTTCTTGTCCTGGTTTTCCCGCACACCCTCAGGGCTCCAGGGCCTGGGGCTTACATGGTGACCTACAGGCTGCAGAAAAGCAGACTCCTGTCCCCCTCCAGGCCTCGCTGTGTGAAGTAAGGCAGCTCTTACTTCAGCCTGCCCAGAAAATGCTGGAAAATGCTGCTGGGGGAGAAAGAACAGGAAAAATGCCACAGGCTAAGAGCTAAGGAGGTAGGCCAGCCTCCGGGTGGAGATGAGGCCCTGCAACTAAGATATGAATGAACACACATGGAATGCTCTGAAGCAATTTAATATGAACATCAAGAACGATGAGAAAATGTTCTCTCTCCTTCTGAACACTGAGCCCGTTAGCAATATAATGACACAGTGGAATCATCCCAAAGTTGGGTCACACAATGCTGGCTAATCACACCTGGCCTCCAGCCACCTCAAGCCCTGATTTAGGCCAGCAACGTGTTGAGAGATTGCCTCCTTCCCTCTGGGCCATCAATGTAGCAACCCTTTGAAAATGTTTGTCTTTAGGCTGGCTTCTCTGAATTAGAGTTCTGGAACCACAAACTTTCCTCAGGGCCTTAGCCTGGGAATGGAATGTCAAGGGCAGTGCTGGGACAGAGCTGTACGGAGTGACCTCACCTCCCTGCAGTCCTTCCTGCAACCTGTCCGCTTCTGGTTTTTTCTAGAAAGACAGCTCCTGGAACACCCATGGTGGAAGTGAGGAATCTTGTTTTGGGGGGGTGGTGCTGGGGATCATTGATCTCAGGGCCTTCTGCTTGCTAGGCAAGCACTCTATCACTGAGCCAAATCCCCAATCCTGCAAGGAATCTTTTTGAAATGCCTATTCCTAGGGCATTTCAAAGGCAAAGTCTCTGTGATAACAATAGCTAGCATTTCTAGAGTATTTTCTACTCTTAGAGGTGTTGCCAGTCCCACGGCTGGTGAGGAAACTGAGGCCTGTGGCCAGTAGCACGTGGACAGTAAATTGTAGCGTGAGAATCAAACTCAGTCTTGTGAATCCCCTTAATTTACACACACACTCTGAATTCTGCCTACACAGGCTGCTGATGGAGCCTTCCCAGCCTCCATGAAACCCCCTTCTCTATTCAGATTTGCTTTACATCAAGCCTGGGGCCTCCTATCATCTTCCTTGAGAAGTCTCTGAGAACTTACTACTACCTCCCTTTGCTCTGAAAATGTCTTACAAAAAAAAAAGTTTTGAAGCCAGGCATGGTGGCACACGCCTGTGATCCCAGGAGGATCCCTGCCAGTTCAAGGCCAGCCTGGGCTACGTAGCAAGACCCTGTCTCAGAAAACCAAAGGGGGAGCCAGGCACGGTGGCGCATGCCTGTAATTCCAGCACTTGGGAGGCTGAGGTAGGAGGATCACCGTGAGTTCGAGGCCAGGCTGGGCTACATAGTGAGTTCAAGGCCAGCCTGAGTGAGACTCTGTCTCAAAAAACCTAAAAAAAAAACCAAAAACAAAAACAAAAACAACAACAAAAAACCAAAGAGGAAAAAAATGAAAATCTAGAAAAGCACAAGAGGAAAATTAAATCATCTCTAATTATAAAATCTTGAGGTTTTATGTTTTATATTTTGTTTTGTTTGTTTTGCAGTACTGGGGATTGATTTCAGGGCCTTTGCACTTAGCTATATCCTCAGCCCTTTTTTATTTTTTGTTTTGAGATATTGTCTTGCTAAATCCCTAAATTGCCAGGCTGGACTCTAATTCTCCATCCTCCTGCCTCAGCCTCCCCGAGTGCTGCGATTACAAGCTGTTTAAAATGTTACAATCATTTTGAACAGCTTGATGCATTTCCTTCTTGTGCAGCATGACTTGCAGGACCCTCTTGATCCCAGCCGCCCGCCTCAGCTCCTGACTCCTGAGTGTTGGTGATACTCACGGAAGAGCTCAGCCACAGAGCCACCGACAGAAATAATGGCGGCATCCCATCATCTTCCAGAAGCTTCTCCCTTTACTTCTCCCTTTACTCTCACTGGTCCCTTTCTCAGCAAAGGGACCTTTGCAACGCTACACCCTGCCATCTTCCAGCCTCAGGATTTTGGAGCCAAACTGTGGAGAAATTTGCAGAATTGGTACGGCCCTTCCTCACCAAACTTCTTACCCTGCACACAAAGAAGATTTCGTACAAACCTGAGCCCGGCTTCATAAGAACAAAGACGCATCTCCCAAGCTGTTATGAGTGACAGCTACAGCCCTGCTCACTATCCAGGTCCTCCGGCCCTCTGAACTGGCGCTGTCCAAAACAATATAATGCGAGCTGCATAGGTCATTTTAAATTTTGTGGTAGCCACATTAAAAAAAAAAGAACACATGAAATTCATTTTAATAACATTTTATTTAGCCCAAAGACCAAAATATTATCATAGCAAATGATAGTTCAACTATTATTAATTCCATTCTTTTTCTAGTGTTAAGCCTCTGAAATCTGGCGTGTCTTTTACCCTCTCAGCACCTCTCGGTTTGGAGTAGTGGCAGGTCAGGCACGAGGTAGCCATAGGCGCTAGGTGGTCACACTGGACACCGCAGTTCCAGACCACCTTTAGCTCCCTTTGGTGAGCTGCAGCAGCCTTCCCCACCTCATCCCCATCCCCCTCCTCTGGGAATTTCCCAGCTGGTCCTACAGGACCTGAAGGGATGGAGAAAGGGCTGTTTTGCACACTGGTCACGCCCTGCCCTCCAGCCTACCAGTTGCCAAGAAGCCAAAACTCTGGGTCTCTGCAGATCTGCTAATAATAGCATGGTGGCTTCTCAGCTGTCAAGCTCAGAAGGCCTTCCGGGGAGGAAGGAGAAGCTGGTCCCACTCCTCAGGGGCCTCCAAGTCTTCCTCCTGCATCCAAAAGAAAGCCCCCTGCGCTGCGGGTCTGCCTCCCAAAGTCAGTCTGTAGGGACTTTAGCTAAAGCCGAGCCCCAGCAACCCTTGTGTGTCCTTGCCCCCACGGCCTTGGGTGTGCTATGACTCCTACCAGTGTGCCCTCACCTGCCTGCTCCTGCCAGTTCTCAGCCATCCTTCAGTTCTTCTCAGAAGCCCCCACTTCATTTTCTAACTCTGACGTTAGAGCCCAGACTCTCCCACAAGCCGCTGAAGCCTTCTTCAGTGTATCCTGCCTGAAGGGTCTTTGTCCTCTAACATCTTAGCACATCTGTGAGCAATAACCAGGTTGGCAGTGCTGTGTTTCAGCACTTACCTTATTTACTCTCCCCTTTAGGTGTAAACACCAGAAGGGCAAGAGTGAAAGTCTTCGGCAGGAATGATAAACAATGACTAAGTGTTAAGGTGTGCCAGGCACGGAGCTAAGCACCTAACCTTCCGTCTCCACAACCACCCCAGGAATTGTTCTCATTTTGCAGGTGAGAAAACAGAAGCAGAAAGAGGCAACTGACCCAGCCACTCCACCGGCTTGCAGCCTGACCCTTGGACCTGTGCACTGTATCGTGGCTTGCCAGGTGCTCTTTCTCTAACACACCGCTGTGAACTTACGGTGCTGTGAACTTATGTACACATCCAATTATCTGATGACTCCTTGGGGTTTTCCCCGGAGCACCAAAGACTGTGCTAGGCACATAATAACCATGTTGTAGGGATATAAGAATCGAGCCCTGAACCCACACAACCCCTGGGGACTGGACCCTCTTTCCTCCATGGCTCACTCCCAGAGGCGCTACGGCCCAGGCCGGCACAGCAGAGGTAACACCGTCAGAGCTGCTGGGTGACCAGACGGTGGCTCGCTTTTATCTTGGTGCACAGCGGTGCGCGGAGGACATGGGTCCCTCCAGTGGGAGTCAAGTCTGTTCCTGCAGGACACAAGTGAATTCCCCCTCATTCCTTTCAACCTTATCTGCTTCTTTGAGGGCTTATCTCTAAACAGGCAATTTAATCCTCCCTTGTGGAAAGCAAAAGTCACAGACCCATTCCCCAGGGAGCTGGGGTAATAAGAAGGAGCAAAGTTTAGTATTACTCTTTGATAAGAACCTTGTTTGAACAAGATCACATAGAAAAGCCCGTCTGGTCCCCGCACCCTTCTCTCTCTGGCTGCCCTCTTTCCTTTCTTCTTCTCTGGCTTGTAAGATGGCAAGACTGTATAACCCAGAGGCTCAGCCCATCTCTCTCACACACAGACACGCACACACACACACACATACACACACACTCTCTGGCCACCTGGGTTAGTCCTGCGTCCTCCCTCCCTCCTCTGCCCCATGAGTCCATCTCGGGTTGAGGGGGCTGGGCTGCTGACTGCCCATCTGCTCCCGGGCACTTCCCCTTGGCCCTGGCCCATTTACATTTTGAAACTAGAGCAAAGTTCAGTACTGTGTTTGGCTTCAGCGACTTTAAAGTTGCCCGACCCTGATTGGAAGAAAGTAGACAATAGTCACCTGGGAGAAGTTCAGCATTTCGGGGACAGGTTTCTCTGGGGTGAGTCTCTGACCACATGGAAACACCCAGACGTGGAAATAAGCAAAGAGGAAAGACGACTTGCACTACTCCTAGGTTTTGTGGTGGCTGGGGGCGTTTTTGTTGTTTTTGTTTTTCTTTTTCTACTAAGGTTGTATTTTTTGTTTTGCTGAAACTCCTGGGTAACAAGTAAACACTGCTGGTTGAGGTGTGCTCAGCTACGGAGATGGAGTGTCCTCTCTCGGGTCACTGACTGTCCCCCCAAGCCTTCCCTCTGAAGATGCACCCCTAGACAGCAAAGTCAGGGTGACACCGCTGCAGCCTGGGAGGCTGGTAACATAGACGAGGCAGCAGACTGCACTGACCCGGTTGCTGCAGCCTAGAGGCGCTGGCAGTGAAGGGACAGTCAGTCCCGAGCCTTGAGGAGACAGGGCTATGGGACCTCGGGAGCATGGGGCTGAGGCAGGAGGACCCCATTCAGCCTGGGCTGCAGCTTCCCAGCCAGGCACACAGCCCTCTGCATGAAACTTCCCCCATATTCCACAGCAGCTAAAAGGGCTTTTGTCCCCACACAGGAAGAACAAACAACAAAGGCAATTGTGTGTCTCCTCACAGCCCGCAGCCCACACAGTAGGCTTGGAAAGAAACTCACTTGCAGGAGTCCCAGCTCTGCCAGGATGGCTGCAGCCCCACACTCGGTGCAACGTGGCCTGGGAGGAGCACGCATTGGGCTTCCCACACACACAGCACACACAGTCACACAGACCCACAAACTGCCAGTACACGGCCCCGGGAGGCAGCCAGCCCCGCCCTCCAGGAACCATGGCTGTCCTCAGCCCTTTGTGGGGCAGCCTGACACCAGCCACAGCATGCTTGTCTTTCCCAGACTTGCAACCTGTACCCGTGAAGAACGTGAGGCAGGATCAAGAAAGATCTGCTTTGAAGCAATGTATCCCAGGGTCCCTTCACATGCAGGCTGCTCATGGCCTGTGGGGACTGCTGAAAGCCCAGGCTGCCCACGGGAGACGGCTCCACCAGAAGAACTCGTTCTGATCTGGGAGGCTAGAGCTCCTTGTGCCCCTTTCTCCCTCCCATCTTCCCTGTTTGCCTATAATTGCTGTGGTAGGAGACTGATGGTTGAAAGGGCTTTAAAATCTGTTAGAGGGGGAGGGTGTGGTGGCATGCCTGTAATCCCAGCACTCAGAAGGTTGAAGCAGGAAGATTGCCACAAGTTTGAGGCCAGCCTGGGCTACCTAGTGAGTTTAGGGCCAGCCTGAACTACATAGCAAGACCCTGTCTCGAAACAGAAAACAAAACCAAAACAAAACAAAAATTTGTTAGAGGGTTGGGGATTTAGCTCAGTGGTTAGAGTGTTTGCCTAGCAAGCAAAGGTACCTGAGTTTGATCCCCAGCACTAGCAAAACAAACAAAAAATCTGTTAGAAGAAAGAGCTTTTCTTACAAGATGAAATAATTATGCGTTGTTTTACAGGACTCTGTGAAGGAAATAACCCAGCACATTTCCCTTGCAGACTTGGCCACCGGGGTGCTGAGGGCGCAGTTTGGAGATTGATGATAATAACTAATACATCCGGGTACATCCTAACAGTTGTCTAAGTCAGCATTTGCGTTTAGGTTTTGCATCTTGTGTCAGATTTAAATATCATAGGTGAGCCAGGTACATGCCTGTAATCTTAGCACTTGGGAGGCTGAGGCAGGAAAGCTTGAGGGTAGCTGGGCCATCCATGTATCAAGTGCAAAGCTGACCTGGACTATGTAGTGAGACCTTGTCTCAAAAAAAAAAATTAAAAGCAATCTTTTTGCTGTGAAAAACACCCCAATTTCATGGAGCTGAGAGAGTTGGGAAATCTAAGTCTCATGCCTGGTTCTGCCTGACCGACCCGTTTCAGGTTGAGTGAGGTGTCCTCTCTCACTAGGCCTCCGTTTCCTTGTTTGTGATACTTGGCTTTGTCTCCCAAACCTGCCTGTTACAGAATCACCTGGGGCTCTGACTAAACACACAGAGTGCCAGGGCCCTCCCCTGGGATGGAGGAGGGGCTGGAGTCCTACCCTCTTCCGCACTCTGGTGCCAGGGATTGAACCCAGCTCCTTTACACTGAACTACATCCCTGGCCCTTTTGACATTTTTTTATCTTGAGACAGGGTCTTCCTAAGTCACAAAGTTGCCTAGGCTGGGTTTAAATTGTTGATCCTTCTGCTTTGGCCTCCCGGAGAGCTGGGATTGCAGGTGTGTGCCGCCACGCGTGGCTGGGGTCCACCTTTAAATCAAACAGCCCCCTGGATTCTTATCACCCAGCCGGTTTGGAAACACTAACAGCAGAGGTTGCTAAGGTCCTAGGTCTGTAACTTATCTACACAATCTTGTAGGCACCGACCACACCACAGAAACACCTGTGGGAGGCTGGTAATGTGGAAGAGGCGGCAGACTGCACTGTCTGGGTTGCTGCAGCCTGGAGGCACTCACAGTGAGGGGACAGGCAGTCCCGAGCCTTGAGGAAACAGGGCCACGGGACCTCGGAGTGTGGGGTTCAGGCGGGGGACCCATTCAGCCCAGGCTGCCGGCTTCCCGGCCAGGCACACAGCCCTCTGCATGAAACTTTGTGCACATTCCACAGCATCAGGACCCAGAGTACACTGATCTCCAAAAAGTGCCCGCAGCACCCTGGCGGCCAAGTCTACCAGGGAAATAGGCTGGGTTATTCCCTTCACGGAGACCAATAACACAATGCATAGCTATTTCATTTTGTGAGAGAAGCTTGGTAGTGTGTGAAGGTGATGCATCTCACATTTACTGAATTATAAACACTTGCGGGGCGCACCCCCTCCTGATGGGGCGCTCTGCAGGACTCCTACCAGGGTCAGGCCTTTCCCACTTCAACCCACAGAGGCTGAGCTGCTTCAGGAGCACAGCAACTACTTCCCCAGACACCTACGTGACTCACTGCTCTGCACCTCCCTTGGGCGTTGACTACAGTGTCACTTTATCAGCGAAGCCCTCCTCCCTCCAGCCTTTGTCCCCCCCACACACACTCTGTCTCTCTCCTTGGCACTCATTGCTACCTAACCTACTGAATATTTTATTTTTCTCCCTTGCTTGTCATCTATCTCTCCACTAGGACACAAGCTCCTCAAGGACCAGGATGTTTTTCTGCTCGGTCCCTATTAATAACCTCAGTGTCTGGGCTGGAACATAGTAGGTGCTCAATAAATATTTGTGGACTCAATGAATGAGATGCTTATCAGACAGAGAAATAAACATTTGGACAGGTGCTCACATCTGACCTATGGGAACTGCCCCTGCAACCCCAGGCCAGGCCCCTCCTTCCAACAACGGGCTCCTCTTTGTTTTGCTCTTGAATACTCTGTAGGCTGCTTAGAATTCACTTCTAGGGTCCTGGTACTAACTGTGTCCTTTGACCCTAGCCGTCTGCCTCTCTTCCTTCTCTTCCTTCCCACCAGGATCATCAGGCAAACATGCCATTAGCGCCAGTGCATGTTGACCTGACACCCACCCACACTCCTGACCCTTTCTAAAAAACAAAAGTTCTGAACTATCTGGGTAGCAACATATGAGCTACCGACGCGCACGTCTGTGAGCCCAGCCGACAGGCCGATTCCTAGTGCAGCCCAGCTGTTGTTCTGTGTTAGTGATCACTGCCTTTACACAGTCTGTTGGAATAATACTGTAAAACTAATAATAAAGTTTAGCTATTTTAAAACAACAAAATGACATCGTATCAAAGTGATGGCCAAGTTCTTACAGAATCTGGTAGCTCTAGCTCATTTAAGAGAAAGGAGTTTTTTTTTTAACCAACAAAACCAAACAGACATGTTGAGTTAGTTACTAGGAGACAATGCTAACCCCAAAGGGGCACCATCTATTCCTTTGCAAAGAGAAGCCAGGGGTAGCCCAGGGGAATTTATCTCAGGGTTGGAGCAACTTCTGGGGTCCCCTAGTGAGCTGCAGAATCTCCGCTGGCTCCCCAGTCTTCTCCAAGAAGTGGGAGAATTCCTGGTTAAGAGTCACAGGCAAAAACTGCAGCCGGTGGATTGCTCTTAGGGTTGTAAACAGTGGGACTGCTCTTGGTTTCTGTTTTGCTTTTCCACTACTGAACTGAATAATACCACAGTGAAAGGTTCATCAGAACTTTTGTGAAACATGAAATAACCATTTTGTAACTTAGGCTGTATAGTTTCCTTTTACTCTGTGGACAGAATGTAAGTACGGCACACATTTAAAAATCTCTGTTAATGGCCTCTCTGTTTTCTTAGCAAATATTTTAAACCTAAAGGTAAATGTTGAAATAATTACTGAGATGCAAAAACTAACTAAATAAATAAAAATAAAAAAACAAAGTTCATTACTAAAAAGAGGGGAGGTCTGGGAGTGTAGCCCCACGGTAGAGCACTTACCAAACATGCCCGAGGCCCTGGGTTCAATCCAGGGCACAGTAAATTATTAAATTAAATTAAAGGATGGGAAATAGCCACTGGGATCCACCCTCACCTAGAGAAATGAAACAGGTAGAATCACAGAGCCGCGGCAGAGGTGAGATTAAGCAGGGGCCTTTCGTTTGGGTTTTTTACATCAGGACCCAGAAGAACTAGTTTAGGGACTTTGACATTTCTGCCATAATTGGGCCATGTTTTTGCACAAGTGAGCGTTTCTAGGGGAAAAGTGATTGGAAGAGCTTGGCTGCCAAGAGTTCAGAATAAACAGGCAAACAAAAAGGACAGTCACAGTCAACACACGGGATGTTCAGTAGTGTCGGGTATGACTCTAAGTGGTCCTGCACTTAATTTATTTAATCTCACCACAACCTGTAGAAGCAAAAATTGGCCCCAGTTCCGAGGTCAGTAAGCAGTTCACATACCCCACTTAGGCAAAACAAAAAACCGCTCTACCTAAGATAAACCGAAAATAGGAGCAGGCTCCACCTCGCTGGTGGTGATGTTTAGAAAAATGAAAATAAAGCTTTGGCTAGTTCCTGGGAACGTGGACTCCTGAACAGAAACAATTTTATCCCTGATTTCTGCTGTGCGATGTCTGAAGGTGTCATGGCCCTCGTGGACGTGATAAGAACATGAGAAAGTTACTGGGTTTCCACAACGAGCAGACTAATAGAAACTTGGCAGCTATGTTAGTTTTTCCTGGTTACAATAACAAATAATCACAAACTTGGTGACGGGAAAAAATAGAAATGTGTTATCTCACCGTTCTGGAGCTCAAAAGTCCAGAATCGAGGCGCTGCGTGGCCCTGCTCCCCTGAAGGCTGCAGGGGAAAATTCTTGCATCTTTCAGCTTCTGTGGCTCGGGGCGTCCTGGGGCTTGTGGATGCATCAAGCCAGTTTCTGTCTCTGCCTTCATGTGACCTTCTCTGCCTCCCTTGTTCTCGTCTATCTCTTGTGAGACACTTATCATTCGATTTGGGGTCCACCGCTGTAATCCAGGATCCTTAAATTAATTACGTGTGCAAAGGCCCTTTTTCCAAACTAGGTCGCATTCAGCTTCCAGGGATTAGGAGTAAGGGCCTGCACATATCTTTTAGAGGCCACCATTCAACCCCACGACAGTAGTCTTGGTAATTTTTCAGGTTTTGTCAGTTTTCAGTGCTATTATTATGCTTTTGTATTTGGAGACTCAGTTCTGAAGTCTGACTCTCTTGTACTCTTTACAAGTAATTTTTTCTTTCAGTTTCTGAAAGCTTCTATTTCAGCGTTTTCCTTGGCGAGTTTATGATATAGGTTGGTGCTGTTATTATTCCTCAGAGACCAGGAGACTGAGGCAGGGTGGTTGCTTATATGTGAATTACGTGACTCCTCAGGCGGTCTGCCCAGAAACACTGACACCCATAATTTAGCCACTCAAAAGATAAACAGCATTAGCACATGCATTTTTTTGTTCCCTTGTATCGAAGAGTGAACCTAAGGCGTTTGCACTGAGCTACATTCCAGCCTTTTTTTTTTTTCCCCTTAATTCTGAAACATGTTATCCCTAAGTTGCTGTGGCAGGGCTCAAACTTTCGATCCTCTTGCCTCAGCCTCCCAGAGTGCCGTGATCACAGGTGTGTACACCACATTCGGCTCGTATGGAAGTTTGAACTTCCAGGCTTTTTTGTTTACAAATGTGTATTTGTGTTACTTTTATAGAGTAAGAATCAACCTGTTCCCATTTTATGACGTATTCTTCAACCTCGTTTTCTGTGGCTGTGATCCTCCTATATACGTCTTAGTGTGATAACTCTCACATCTTTCCACTCAGCACATTCACATGTGGCCCTTTCTGCTGCACAGGGCTTCTGCAGGAGAGGAGAGGCGAACAGGCTACTGTGCCCGGGGACTAGCCAGCACGAGGACCACCCCAGGAGCACGGCTGCTCTTCTGGGCCCCGGAGTAGGGCCTGAGTCAGTGGTTTAGAACCGTCCATCAAAAGCTGCTGCGCGATCCCGGTGGCCAGGCCAGACTGAGACCTCAGGGCCCAGTGACACAAGTTCCCGGCAGAAGTGCGCCACACCTGCTCTCTCCGAGGTCCCTCGACAGCCTCCTGTGCCCAGAGGCCAGCTGTTCCCTGGTCACCTTTGGATGGTGGGTGAGCCCCCTCTGTCCTGTGCACAGGACTTCGGGGCTTCCTGCCTAGGCCCTGGCTGTTCTCGCTCTTTTGTCTGGGCCTGTAGGAGAGGAAGAGGGCAGGAGAGCAGCAACCCAGGGTGGGTCGGGAGAGAACGGTGAGTCTAGGAAATGGAAGGCATGGGCTTAGGTCCTCTCCTGGGGCAGGGGGTGGGCAGACACTTGGCCTTGGACGATGGCTTGTTCCATTCGCTGCTGACAAACACGAGTCAGCTCCAAGCCTCATGAGAACTCACAGGTTGGCGAGATGATCACCTTCCTGGCCCTGCCCTGCCTTGGTATACAGCCTGTGTGTGCCGAGCTGCAGCAGGCCCTCCGTGGCAGGTCTTAACCAATGAACAGCTTAAGCAATTGCTCTTGGCCTCAAAGGAGCTCCTTAAATCTAACAAGCAAAGAAAGCGCTGGTCCTCACCATCCCTGATCAGCAGGAAGGGCCGTGAACAGGAGGCTGGAGGGGCAGAAAGGAGGCCCAAGCGCTGCCTGCTACCGAACCGCCCTCCCTGGAGAGGCTGGGTCCTACACACCTCCACCCCACTACACAGGGCTGAGGGCTGCCCCATCAACTCGGCTGCAGATTGAAATGAAAATGAAGCGGAGTTCTTGCAGCTACAGGTCCTGAGGGTGACAGGAACATCTGAATATTTATGAAACTGGGTGCTTCTGTCCCCACTCTGCCCCCACCCTGTCCTTTGTGCCCACCTGGCTTTCTCACTGCCCAGTGCCCTGATTCTGCTCCTGTGCCCTCCAGCCGGTAGCATCATCCCAGCTCCCCTCCTCCATTGCCTTGAGCGGTGGGAAAACCACATACTGAATCACAAGGATCTGGGTTGATTCCCAGCCCTGCGACACTGGGCCAAACTCCCTTCGAACCTCACCTTCCTCGTCTACCGAGTGGAGATGAAGACCCACACCTGGCAGGACGACCCAGCCGAGGGAGGCACCGTGACTGAGGCTGAAGTTAAACAAAAATATACACAGAGTACCAGGCGTATGGCAGTATGCAACAAATGCAGTTTCTACTGTTTCTCTTTCTGGAAAGGTCCTAAGCTCATTTAAATCTCAGTCTGAGTACAAATTTGAATCGTACCTCCCTTTTCTCATGTGTCTGGGTGGGGATACTTTTTATTAAATAAACTTTTACATGATAAGAGCTAGGGGGTAAATCTATAGCTGAACACAAGCTGAACATAGGACTGTTTTTAAAAATAAAATATTTTCTTTCTTTCTCTTTCTCTTTTTTTGGTACTGGAAATTGACCGCAGGCCCTCGTGCATACTGGACAAATGCTCTACCTCTGAGCTACATTCTCAGCCCTTTTTATTTGATTTCGAGGCAAGGTCTCACTAAGTTGCCCAGCCTGGCCTTGAACTTGCAATTCTCCTGCCTCAGCCTCCTGAGTAGCTGGGATTACAGGCATGCGCCACCATGCCTGGCCATAAATTTAGTTTAATTCATTACCTGCATTTACATCTGTCTTCCTAGTTTTTCTAGTGCTAATGTTATTTGTTATACCTCTGAGATATAGGGTAAAATAATACTTTTGGAAGAATGTGTAATAGAAAATTAAAATACTTCTTACTGGAAAGAATATAAACACTTTTTTTTTTTTTTTTTTACCACAAAAGCAATGTTAATTTGCTGAAAACCAAAGAAGCAAAAAGAAAACATAAAAAACACCCCACCTCACCATCTGTACATTTACAGTCATGATCACTTGTTAAATAGTCTAAACCAGACAGTGTGCTCAGCCCATTATGTGCTAGTGTTTGTTTTGTTTTATAATAGGATATCACTATATAGTTCAGGCTGGCCTTCAACTCACTGTAGCACAGACTGGCCTCAAACTCACTGTGTCCTCCTGCCTCAGCCTCCCAAATGCTGGGATTAAAGTGTGTGCCATCACGCCCAGCTTTATGTGCATTTTTTAAAAATGTAATTTTCACCAGACATGGTAATCCCAGCATTCTTTGAGGCTGAGGCAGGAGAACTTCCATGAGTTCGAGGCCAGCTCGGGCTACATAGTGAGTTCGAGGCTATACTGAACTACTGAACAAGACCACGTCTCAAAAAAAAAAAATTAATTTTCACATCCCTATGAAATAGACACTATGTAATAATGATCTAACAGAGGATTAAACAAAGTCTTAGAAAGCTTAGGTGTCCTCCCCAAGGTCACTCAGCCAAAAAGAAGCAGAGTGGGATTTGGACTACCAGGCTTTACTCCTTGTTAAGGAACTTCCACAGAGTGGCAAATATATTTAGAAGCTGGAAATCTCTCCGCAGGCCCCAGAGTCTCAAACGCACAGCAGCCTCACCCTGAGGATCACCTGCCTGCTGGGCCAGTACCCCACACACACCCTCGCCCTCGCCCACCCGCCAGCTCTATGGGGGGCCCAGCAGCCTATTGGCATGCAGTCCTGTGGGGGCTACTGTAGGGCCTGAATGGAGCCTGGATCTCAAGGCCACCCACTCAAGAGCCCTAGGTCTCTGTGCTGGACTGATTATTGCGGTCACCATGAGCAGGGATGACCAGCTGATCTGAGTTGGTGCGGTCCTGGGCATAGAGGATCCACCTGAGGACTGTTGCTGACACAACATAAAGGAGAACAGGAGCAGAGGATGGGAGGCAGCTGTTTCCCAGGAGAAGCTCTGTTGTGGCTGGTTCTCCTGAAGGGGACTCAGCTGTTCTCATCGCAGAAGGAGCTCGGGGCCTTGCTGTCATCGAGGATGGCTGCAGTTCGCTTCAGGTGAGCTCTGGTCTTCATCTCTGTTGTGAGTTCCGTATCCTGGCTCCAGCATAGATTTCTTCAGGCTTATAGTGCAGACACAGACTTACAGGAGACATTTCTGGGGTTTCTAGAACTTGACTGGATCTTTTGGGTCTCCAGTGCACAGATAGATGTTCTGTACTCTTTCTGCATTTGGCTTGTGTGTGTGACTGTTGTAATGGGTAAATGTCCTGTATTAAATCTGCTCTCTTACAAATCATTGAGTCTAGAAAGGTAACTAAAACCTTAGAAGTATTAGAAAGGTAACTAATACTTTAGAACTACCTAGGGAGTGGCCTTGGGCAGGTCCTTCTAGAGTCTCCATCCTTTTTTTTTGTACTGGGGATTGAAACCAGGGCCTTCGCACTGAGCTATATCCCTATATCCTCAGCCTTTTTTTTTTTTTTTTTAGGTTTTTTGAGTCCAAGTCTCACTCTAATTCAGGCTGGACTTGAACTCATTATGCAGCCTAGGCTGGCCTCAAATTTGCAGTGATCTTCCTGCCTCAGCCTCCCAAGTGCTGGGATTATAGGTGTGCATCACCACGCCTGGCATCCTCAGCCTTTTTGATTTATTATTTTGAGACTGTGTCTCACTAAATCAATGAGTTGCCCAGGCTGGGCCCAAATTTGAGATCCTCCCACCTCAGAGAATGCTAGGATTACAGTCACGTGCCACCACACCCAGCTGAGAGCCACCAGCGAATAATAACAGTGCCTTTTTTGGGAGGGGCATGGCTGGGGATCCAACTCAGGGCCTTGTCCTTGCAAGGCAAGCACTCTACCACTTGAGCTAAATTCCCACCCCTCTACTGCAGTTTTGAAGGAGCTAAAATTCGCAAGGCCTTCCCACTACTCTGAAAGCTGTATAATGTAGAATGTATTACTTAAGTGCAAGGATAACCTGTATATAACATATTCATAATGTGCAAAGGGCATCCGATGAGTTCAGATTTTTGAGACATGCACAGGTAGACCAACTAGCACCCAAGGTGCTTTAGTCACAGGCCAGGAATAGGCAAATGCATCTGATTAGAAAATTTACCTGACATGCAAACACAGAGCAAGCAGGCTCCCTGTGGCAGTGGATGGGAGAGCTGGAACTGGAGGGGCAACAGAAAGGGGGCTGGAGCCAGGACAGTCCGGGCAGCGGGCAAGATTCCCACTTCTTATCTGACACCTCCTGGAGGAGGCTGAGTCCTAGTCTGGCTGGTTTGGAGAGTTTGTGGGACTGGAGAGACACCTCATAGGTTTGCATACAGGTCGTTTACATCTCTTTGGATGTCATAAAAGAACTAGGAGGAAACAGTGGGCCAAGGCTGCTCTGAGAGGTCAGACCCCAGGAGTGGGTCCCCCAGATTCCCGGTCTGAGCATGGCCCCCACCATTCCAGAGCCCTCAGACTCAGCCCCTCCCTGGGCGGCCCCACAGCTTCCAGGTCTCTGCTCTGCTCTGTGGTGTGAAACAGCCAGCCGCACCAGGAAGGGGAAAGCACTTCACAGTCTTCCTTCTGGCTGCAACCGGCTCCTGGACAATGTGGTCTCTGTTTCGGACGACAGTGGCCTGAGGTGACCTGCCCATGCCTGCTGCACCCACAGCTGACCAGTTAATATTCCTAGAGATGCTGTTCAAGACACAGTGCTGGGTCGGACCGATGGGGACACCCCAAGGATGGTAGCCTTGTCCCTGCTCTCAAGGAGTTTAGCTTTGAGGTGCTTAGGAGGTGCTTAGTGACCTCAGGGCTCACCATGAGCTGGAGGAAAGACAACACAGGAAATGCCTTCCTCTGCGATGGTCAAGCCTCTGCTGGCATTTGCTGCAGCCCTGAGTGCTTGTCCAGGGGCTGCACCTTGTAGAGTGTGACAGCCACCCAGCACTGCCTTTGTGGGTGGTACTGCTCTCTCCAGGGGCCGAGAAAGGGAAGCCAGGCACGTAGCAAGGAGCCCTTGCTGCAGGCCTGCACAGTGCCAAGAGCCATGGCCAGAACCTGAGGGCGGGGCGCTGGGGCAGCAGTGGGGACAAAGGGAGGAGGTGAGAAGGTTCCAGCTCAGGGCTGCCCCACCAGTCCAGAGGCCTCATGACTCAGCTACTCCCCGGGTGGCCCCATGGCTTCCTGGTCTCATGCAAGCTAAGGAGCAGGGTTTCCCCTAGAAGCCACAGGGGCCACTGAAGAAGAGTAGTGATAGCCCAGCCATTGCAGCTGGGAGGGCTGGGTGGGCCAGGGAAGAAGGCCTACAGGAAGACACAGAACAGAGGGCTCTGGAAGGGCATGTTTGTCATCTCTCTCTCTCCCCAAGCAAAAAGAACAGTGGTCTCTAGACTCAACACTAGCAGTTTAATACCCACCTTTAAATCTTAGGCCCAAGTCAGCAACCCTTGTTTCAATATGAATAATCAAAAATTGGATACAGCCGAGTGTGGTGGTGCACGCCTATAACCCCATCTACTTGGGAGGCTGAGGCAAGAAGATTGTAATAATGAGGCCCACCTGTGCAACTTTGTGAGACTGTCTCAAAATAAAATTTTGTTGAGACTAACTTGTTTTACTTTGACTACCTAGTGTCCATAATATGCATCATAATTTCGTTTCCGTTTCTCTATTATTGGACATTTTAATTCTATTTCCCTTTTTTTTTATTAGGATATGCTTAAGATCTACAATAAATACCTTCATCATAGGGAACTAGTACATATTCATATAGTATCTTTGCCCTTTTTACCTCCCTTCCCCACCTCTCATTCCCCACTACTCCTAGATCCCTTTTCCATCTCCATAAAGTCAAAATGAAGCATTTTAAAAGGGCCAGGGCTGTAGCCCAATGGAAGGAGAACTTGTCTTTTTTTTTTTTTTTTTTTTTTTTTAGACAAGGTCTCGCTGTGTAGTTCCGACTGGTCTTGAGAACACACTATGTAGCCCGGGCTGGCCCCAAACTCGTGGAGATCCTTCTGTCTCAGCCTCCTGAGTGCTGGCATTACAGGCGTGCACCACCACCCCCCGGCAACACCTATGAGACCCTGTGTTCAAACCCCGATACCAAAGGGGAGAAAGGAAACTGGGATATGTTGATGCGACTGAGTGAAGGAGGCTGTGCTATCGGCTAGGAAAGCTCGGAAAGATCTGCCTTGGGGATGGACCGAGAGCAGGGAGAAGCTGGAGGGCTGGGACGCAGGCCGACCTGGGTCTGGATTCGGGCTTAGCTGCGCACTAGTCATGA
>PVJO010001845.1:0-91684 GCA_004026905.1 Hystrix cristata
GGGATGTGAAGTGAGAAGTGAAGCCCTCGGGGAGAGCAAAAGAGACAGACCTCCGTGCAGAAGGAGGCGGCGCACGGCGCTTTCCCCCAGAGCCCCGGCTCAAGGTGCGCGAGAAGCGGCTCAAGCCTGCAGATGCAGGGTGACTACTGCTCACCCCAGAAGCTTCCATGGAAAGACACACCGGTGGAACAGAGCAGTAGATGCAGTGGACCGCAGTGGCTGGTGAGTTATTTGGGCTCAGATGTCCCCTGGAGAGGGCACTCGGCTGGTTGCCATCCTGGAGACCGGCCGACTGAGCTCGGGTCTCAGAGAAGCTGCCGCGGCTCTCTGGCCACGGCAGGGAGCTGAGTGCAAGCTCAGGCCAGCAGGAGGTCGAGGAGCCAAGTCCAGGCCCGTGAGAGACACAGTGTGTCTTTAGCCGAACACATCACAACCAGAGATCACGCTAAATTTTAGCGGAATTGGTAGTGAAGCCTGGGTACTGAATCCACCTGGGATCACCCACTATCCCGCCATAAATCTGCTGCTGGGATTAATCAGCGCAGACCTGGGCCTGCCTGCTCTACCAGTGACAGCAGAGACATGCCTGCAAGCAGACCTTTTTTTCTCCTGTTGTTGTTGTTGCTCCTTTTTTTTTTCTTTTCCCTCTTTCTTCTTTTTTTTCTTATGTTTATATGAATGTGAAATTTGTTTCTAGTTTTTTGTCGTTATTGTTTTGTTCTGTCTTTGTTTTTATTTCTTCCTTCTCTCTTTCATTCCTTTCTTCTTTACTAATTTTTTAAGTTTACATAATCTTCCCCTGTCCTCCAGCCTTACTCCTCATCTCTTCCTCTTCTATTTTTTTCCTCCTAATTTTTTCCTCCTAATCCCTTTGGAATTTTCTCCCCTGAGGATGAAATCACCATACTAAGGGGATATTTACTGTATGCAAGTTTGTGTTTTATTTTAGATATTGTTATACAACCACAAATCTAGTTCATATGCTTAAGGGTGGCAAGTTAATAGTTACCATAGTTAGTCATTTTCTAAGCTGAGTTTGATGCTATTGTTATTATTGATTGTACTACTTTAGCCAAGGTGACAGAACTGTTCTGATCAGTTGTTCTTCCATTTATGCCCAGACTGAGATTGCCTGAGGGTCATAAACAACAGTATAGGCCAGGGCCAAAGAACCAGGGCCTAGGTCAAATAGACAGCAACTCCCCAGCCCCAACGAACTGAAGAAGTAGGATCCTGAAACAGAAATGGCAGTTCTACATCCCATAAAATGATTACAACATGAACCTGAGAGGTGAATAAAAAATAGAAGAGGTGGAAAGGTTTGCAAAGTGGTGAACTCTTGACACTTCTGCCTGGGCAAATCATGGTTTACCATCATTAATGACCAAAATTTGCAAAGGGTCTCTCTGGCTGGCAGGTAATCAATCAGGATAAGTATTACAAAGTGTAAAATCGGTGTGTACATAAAGATCTGTTTATGATGAACTCGTTCCCTTTCTAGGTTAGCAAGCATATTTGACTTAAACCATATTTCCCTATTCGGTCTTTTTCTAATTGTTCCTTTATTCTGATTGGTCACTCTCACTGTGATTCTGACTGATCTATTATCCATTGGCCTGTATTAACAGAAGCTATGCAAATAAGGCAAACTCATAAATTGCTAATTAGAGACCTTGCTTGGAAAATAGAGTTCCGAACTTCTGAGGCAAAAGTGATTGGACTTCCCCCTACACCAATAGACTAATTGTATGCTGTCCAGAATAAGTTGAGAAAGGAGTTCCTTCTTTTATTTTGTTGACTTTGAATAAGTAGCTGTGTTTTCTACAAATAATACATTTTCTCCAGTAGCCATTATTGGACATGACATATTTGAGTGGATATGTAACCACACATGCCAAATACTCCTTCCTTACAATATGCATCTTCAGAAAAGTCTGATCATGTATCTAAAATAATTATATTTTGTTCTGTAATCTAACTCAATCAAATGATTCTATGTGAACTACTTTTATTCCCATGACAAGAAGTATGTGTAAATTTGCATATTTTTACATGAAACTAAAACCAATCAATTTTGAAGAGTTATGATAATATAAAGAATCCGAGGCAATTAAAGAATCCGAGGATTCTAAATGCATTTCACTGCTGGTATTCATGTAGTAAAATAGTCAAAATTTCTTTAACCCTTTTCATGACACCTCAATTAGGCTGTAATGATTGAGACTCCAGGCATATCTTAGGTTTAATGACTAGCTGGGAAAGTAGATGGCCTGAGGTGAAGCCAAGGGCCATTAATTCCCTCTGGTCATTAATCCCCCAGGAAATCCCTTCATCTTGGTTTGATATTAGCAGTACAGGCTGCAAATATATTGTTGGCTTTCTTGAGTGGTTTTAAAATAGTTTATTAAGATGTCATATTTCAATTTCTGTCTTGTGTACCCAACACTTCCAGATATCCGTTCCTAGTTTTCCATCCCATAGTGCTGATTGCAGTGACAAAATAAAAATGTTTCCATTCGTCATATCATACATTTTCTTTAAAACAGTCAAAACATATTAAAGGCGTTTTCAATCTAATATCCCAAATAGACATTGTTCTTTGTCATGTTATTTGCTAGTGAAATATTTGGCCATGTCAGGGTCAGTGTCGTTGTTCCATTTGGGTGTGTGTATCGTGTGTATCGCATAAATTCATAAAAGTGTTGAACCCTTAATTTTGCATGATATCAAACACATATAAATCTATCCTTAATCACCAGGTAGAACATCCATACTTTCAATTTCCATTAGAAAATAAGCAAAACTTGGTTATCAAAAGAATATTTATAAGACTTGTCTGAAACTTGATGTTGTCCATCCCTCTAGACTCTCAACATTATCTATAAATTAATGAGCCACATTTTTTTAAGTTTGTATTAGAATTACTTGTTTTAAACTGTGCTTAGGGGTTCTACCTGTATTAAATGTGAAAGGTTTATTTTTAAAAGTTAATGGAATTTGTTTTTATCACATATATGTCAGATACTGCTCATCACATTACATTGTCCTTTTGTGAGGGACAGGAGAGAATTTCTTTGAAATAGTTGGAATTAGACTAAGAAACCAATTTCATTTTAGTTTGTAAACATGATAAATCTTGCAATTGGTCTTATTTCATTTGTTTGGCTGCTCAGAAGCAAAAATTCAAATGTATAAGCTAGTTGTGGAAAAAATTTTTAGAGCAGGTTTTTTTGAATACAATCTTACCTTTGACTTTATTTTCTTCCCTCTTACTCCAGTTTTTTTTTTCCTCCCATGCATACTATCAAGTTAGAAATATGTCTCTTTGTGAACTCCTTCTAATTTTGTTCGAAATTATGTGGGGTGTAATTAACTAGTTAATTAATGAAATGACTGTATTGAGCAACATGCTTTTTCATCTTCTCCAGTCCAATGTTCACTTCTGTTCATCTTTCATATCCAGTCAGATCTCCTAGCAATATGTTTTTAGATTGCCCATCTGCTTTCAGATTTTTTTCAGGACAAAACAAGTGGGAGTCACCAATCCTTCAAACTTGAATGTAGGACTCCCAGGACTCTTGCTCAATTCAGTTACCAACACTTGTATATGAACAAAAGTATTCTTGTCCCCTAACCTAAATTGTTCTTGGTAATTTTGTAATAGGTAGTGGCTTCTTTTTCAAATACAACTTGTTAAGTTTGAATTTCCATCTGAGAATATCTACCTTAGATGATAAATTTCCAAAAGCTGGAGTCTACCAGAAGATGTATGAAATACCATTGAAAATTATGATGTGTGTTTAATTTTTTTGAAAAATGAATTACAGAAGAAGACACACTGCCATTATTCCCTCTTGGACTACTCCAGCTGTCTTTGAATACATTTGTCCTATCATTCCTGCCACTTTGAAACGGTTCATGAGTATCTTAAATTTTGCTGTCAAGATTGCCTCAATGTCTTCAATCTATTAAAAGTATTTACTTTTCATGGTCATTTTGACTTTGGGGAAGCACCAGAAACAAATCCATCTGGTGAAGAAGGTGAACAGACACAAATCTATCTGATGGATGAGGTGGATGAGAACATACAACAATGTTTTTACAAGCCTGCCTTTCTGTTGGATAGTAGTTAGCAGCAATGTTCACCGTATTTTTTATCACACCTCATAAAGACACTCATGAAAGAGGACTTCCTTCAGAAACTGCTTCAGAAAGTGGCAAGAATGATGAGACATGTGTGTTTGAAGTAAGAGGGTGTATGTAGAGGAGGATTAATGGCAGTGTGTCTTTTGCTATAAGACATTTTTAAGTTAAACATTTGCCATATATTTTGATCATCCCTTGTACAAAACATCAAGTAGGTTGTTATTAAATTCTACCGTTACTAAAGCTCCGAAGAAAAGTGACTCTTCATGGAAAACATGTCGTAAAAATAAGTTAGGTAGGCAATTACTAACTCTTCCTCAGCAGGATGACCTCTTCAAGGACAATTTGGCAGAATCAGACTTGGCACTGGGGACATTAATACGTAAAAGGTGGGAAGGAATTTGTACATCTGTCTGTGTGCCTATCTGCTTATCTTTCACTACCTGTGTGTTGACAGGTACCATGAAATCCTTGAATCAGCTGAAAATCCACACAGGACCTGCAAAGTAGGTTTATTGATCTGAACTGTGAAACGACAACACAAGGTCCACATTCTGTCCTCAGATCAATGTGTGTGTGTTCCTGAAGCACATGGTATATGCTGTGTCTGTCTGGCAGAAACATTTGTGCTTAAAATACAGCCTGACAGTTCCCTGCCATCTTGCAAAACAGTGTGGTTTATTTAGAACGAATCTGTTATGACTGACCACAGAAAGACGCATGTGTGTTTCAGAGCCTTTCCTAAGAATAGGCAAAAGGACCATCTGCGCACGTGGCATTTACACATCTTTGAGCAAAGTTAGCATTCCGCCTCTCAGTAAAACCCATCGCTCAGGGATTCTGGGTTTATGATGCTTCCTGCAGAAGGAGGAGGAAAACAAATGCACTTCAGTAAAACAGAAGTATCTTTTTTTTCATCTGTCATAGCCACAGTTTGATAGTATCTGTATTTCATTTTCACTTCAGAATATCACAAGAGAGAGAAATGGCAGGAAGCAAGTTGCTTCCACATGGTTGTGAAAAGGAGTTGTTATATTTGGTTGCTCTCTGTGGCACAGCTATAAAATTAAAATATGTACACACACATGCACACACACCCCCCATACTGCTGGTAGAAAAAAATAATTTTCTTATCCTTTCCTAAGAATTATTTTTTGTAATGTAAAATGATCATAATGATAGGCCTCTTTTATCTTTTATTAAAAACTGATTTGACCTACACTTCAGATAAAATACTTATCCTGATGTGTTCATTTTATACCATGCATTTTATCAGGTAATGTAGACTAGTCAGAGAATATATAAATCAAGACATTGTTTTGTAAATTTATTAAATGCAAAAACATGTTAATATTAAGGAACTCAAGACACTTTGCTTGATCCTAGAGTAACATGACCTTTTAAAAGAAAATTCACCAGAATTTATGCAGCCAAATAATTTTTGACCACTGCTAAAAATGAGTACTTTTTACTCTGAACATTTTAAGTTTCTTATTTGTAAATTGCCTTTCATAACATAATTTATTATATTCACTATTCTCAAAAAAATATGTCTTTCATTTTGAATAATGGAATAATTTAGAAACTCATCAGTGTTAGACAAGTATTACTAATAAGAAGGGTGATCAGTGGGGAATTAACCTTTTTGGTCAAAGAAGATATGTGGTTATAAAACCATAAGGCTGATCTCCAATGTCCTTTCAACTCTAAAATTCCATATGACATTCCCTTTCTGAGATTATCTTTTACAAGTTGTAAATGCAGAGGACAATCCAAAAGAAGAATGCCAAAATGTTTTTGAGCCACGACAACATTGTTAAAGTTCACGAAGAGACATGTGAGGGCACCATTTTGAAGGACAATCACATGTTGTCACATATGATTGATGAGAAAAATGTCAGTCCCCTCACTTTCTAGTTTCATATTTTGCTCAAGCTTCAGTTGTTTTCCTTCTACCCAGTGAAATAGTGAATGTTTGCGCAATCCTTTTTGTTTTACTTCCAAGCAACTTCCCCTTAATCTCCTTCATCTTTGATTCTATACATCCTGGAACGATTTCTGTCAGAGGCTGACAATTTTGGGAACCCGATAGTTCATCTTTTCAGCTTTATGAGACAAGAAGCAAAAATCAAGGGTATAACACAGGTGCTTATATAACAAGAGAAAACCTGTATCTGTTCTGCCTTGTTTGCCTGGGCCATATGTGCCAGGAAATGGGACAATTTGCAGTTAGACTGCAATTTGCTTTCTAAAGTAGACAATTTCTCCTGGCAGTTAGAGCGGGACCTAGCGGGCAGTGGAATAGGTAGCTGCCATGATCAGCTTCCCTGTCTGCCAGTGTGACATCCAGATGCAGTGTGGCCATTTCAGCCTAAGCAGGTGCCCCGAGTGAGGCACTCCCCTGAACAGAGAATCTCCATTCGGTGCCCACCACTCGCTTTACCTATATAGAATCCCTGGTATGTAAATAGCAGCTGGCACTGACTAGGCAATGGCAAGGTGTGACCAGGGGTCAGTGACTAGATATGAAAGGAAAAAGGAAAGGCACTCCTCCTGTTATGGCTTAAGTCTAGCTGTCCCCCCAAAGCCTCATGCACTCATAGCTGGGGCTCGTAGGAGGTGACTGGATCATAGCTGTGCAACACTGGATCGTGAGAGGTTGATACTGGATTAGTCCATTGACTGGTTTAGCATAGTTCCAGGTGTGGATGAGTACTTACTGAGGAGGGAAAACCCACCTGAGTGTGGGTGGCAGCAACCAAATAGGCTTGAAGCCTGTATGGAATAAAAAGGGAAAGATGGAAATTCTGCTGCTTCCTGCCTGCCACACCATGGACTGTTTTTCTTCTGTGATACCCCTCCACCATGTTGCCCTGCCTTGGAGCCAGCCAATTATGGACTGAACTCTCTATGGACTTTGAGCTAAAATAAACCTTTCCTCTTTAACTACTGGTGTCAAGTATTTTGACTCAGCAATGAGAAGGTAACTAAAATACCTCACCTCCATAGCTTCCTCTAGCCTGTGGACTTCATGGCTCTGAGTGCTAGTTTACACAGAGTAAGGACTACACAGAGTGCAAACACAGACAACCAAGCAGATCTGGTCCTCCTATGACTTGCCAAACTCAGGTCTGTTTAGCAATATCTAGAAAGTTAGTGCCTCACCTCTGCAATCCTTTTTGTTCTAAATATCAAGAAGAAGCCATTTCTCTAAGCAATGGTCTCTTCCATATGAAGAAGATAATGAGCATAAACAGATCTTACAACCGTCTCCGGTACCTGTTTGGGGATTAGTTGCTATTTCGTAGAAGAAATTATTTTTAGGTCTATTTTAAATCCTTTCTTTAGTAGTTCTTTGTGTTCTTCCAGTTCAGCAGAAAAATAGAAGGGTCCGATTTCTTTCACAAATAACAGAATTTAAGTGGATTTTAGGGGGTTCTGAATTGCTTCCCTAGAAGCTAAATAGCACCATGGTATAGAGCAAGGATCAGTAAACTATAGCCAATAGGCCCAAACCAAATCACCGTTTTCATTTTTGTATGGGCCACAGTTACAATCTAAGAATGATTTTTACATTTTTAAGTGTTTGGAGAAAAAAATCAAAAGAATACTATTTTTGTGAGACATGAAAATTATATGAAATTCAAATTTTAGCATCCATAAATAAAGTTTTATTGGAACACAGCCATACTCATCCATTTACATATTGTCTATGGCTGGTTTGCGATAAACGGCAGAGTTGAGTAATTGTGACAGAGACCGTATGGCCTGCAAAGCCTAAAATATTTACTATCTGGCCCCTTACTGAAAAAAAAAAAAAATTGCTGACCTCTGCTTTAGAACATGAGCTCCAAAATGAGAGTCTCCTCAAGTTCTTCCTCACCATTCGTAGTAGCAGTGTCCTCATGAACAATTTACTTAAACTCTCCTTGCATCGATTGCTTCCGTTATAAAACAAGGATTAAAAGTAGCAGCTACTTCATAGATTGATGTGAGTCATAAAAGCACTCATCTATGTAACCAACTTATTCCCACCCTGGCACATAGTAAGCATCTAATAAACGTAAACTATTTTTGTTGTATTTTTCTGAAATTTGATTTTATTTATTCAAAATGCCTAATAAAACTAAATCAATACAGGTGATCTGATGACAAATATTTTGAATTTTCACATGGAGTGCTTTGGCATTTTAAGAATTAATGCTTAGTTAGCATTATAGATTTTGTACAGGGACATGGAAAGCATCATGACTCCTTCTAGAAGCTACCAGGTCACTGAACATTACTTTCTGTAACAAAAATAAAATTAGAAAACATATAGATTTCCCTAGTCCAATACCGATCGGTCAGCTGCAGTATCTTGAAAAGTATTTCTTGAGTCTGAGAGTAGTGCTGAACCACAATTCAGCTTTGGGACCTGCAATTCTTTCCCTTATTGTATTAGTTACCTTTCTAGAGCCAATGGTTTGCTAGAGAGCAGATTTAATACAGAATGTTTACAAATTACAACATTCATCCATAAGCCAAATGCAGGAAGAGTGCTGAATGTTTGTCTATGCACTGGAGACACAAAAGATCCAATCAAGCACTGGGAGTCCACGGGACTGTCCCATGTACATCTGTGTCTGCAGATGATGGCTGAAGAAATCTATGCTGGAACCACGATACGATGCTCGCAGCAGAGATGAATGCCAGAGCTCCCCCAAAGCAACAGCAGCCATCCCTGATGACAGCAAGGGCCCAAGCTGCTTCTTCAAGAACAGCTGAATCCCCTTCGAGAGAACTGGCCACAGCAGAGCTTCTCCTGGGAAACAGCCTGCAACAATCTTCTGCTCCTGCTCTCCTTCAAGTTGAGTCGGCAACAATCCTCAGGTGGATCCTCTACACCCAAAACCACACCAACTCAGTCCAGCTGGGTGTTCAGGCTCAAGCTGACCACAATAATAAGTCCACCACCCTTATCAACTGATGGCTGAGTAATGAATTGTAAATGAACTCTTTGTTCTTCTTACTGGCATCAATGATTAGAAGTAGACTTGAAAATTTCCCAAGGCATTATACTGGAAAACACTGTTAGTAGATCAATTGTAAAACTCTTAATCGAGAAGTCTTGTTTTGCATTTGAAGTTGGCAAATACAGACTTTCTAATAAGAGAAGCATGACCATTTCCTTAACTCAACAACAATTTATCACATATCACCAGTACCCAGAGCTGTGAACAAACTAGGTAGCCAATATTCTAGTTAAACTTGTGCTCTTGGGGTTCCAGATCACTACAGTACTAAAGGATTCTGACTTCCTCTCTCGAAGTTTCTGTCTTCCAGGACTTCATGCCAAGAACTGTAAACAAATCTCCCCATTTTCATCAAAACATTTCAATTCCAAAAGCTTCCTCTTTCGTTATGTACTAAATTGTGTGCAAATTCTTTAACATGGCGTTTAGGGTCTCCCGTGATCTGACCCAAGTCTGTCTCTCTTGTTTTCTCTTGTTACTGCAGTCCAAACTTTCACTCTTCAACTCTGTTTCAGTCAACCTCTCCTGCTTTCCATCTCTGCTTCTCCACTTGGAAATCACTCAAAACAAACAACAGCAAAAAAACTACTTCAGAAGGAAAAGAAAATTGGTGGGTATTTCTCTTAGATATGCTTTCCTCCCCTCTCTAGAATGCTTGCTTCTTTACCGTGCTATTATAAAGCTAAGTTTTAGTCAAATGATTCAAACTGACTCCCAGAACTGTTTTTGTCATGCCAATAACATTTTTAAAGCATCTTTTTCTTTCTTTGCTTAATTAGATAGTCACAGTTACAATGGGTCATTCACTGTTATTCCAAACTCTCATTGTGTTAAGTGGTTAAATCTATTGGAGGTATTCAATAGTCAAATTATGCCAGACTAAAAAGCTTCATAATAATAGACAACAATAGACTATGTGACTATCTTGTTTAGATAATATCCTGTAGAAACCAATCAATTGATATTTTATTAATGTATCCTACCTTCATTCCTAAAACTTTTATACTCCTTCAATTTTTATTTAATTAAGTACTTATTTAATACTTAATTTGTATCAATCAAGTACTGTGCTAATCTATAATAGTAAAAAAGTAAAAAAATAGTAAAAAAGTAAAGACACCAAAAAAATGTAATTTAACACAGAATATTTTTATAGTGGTAGGAGTATAAACAATTTTTCTCCCATTTTAATAGAATTTTATGTGAACCTTCATAGTGCTGAACAGAGCTTTCCTCACAATTTTAAATCTATATTTCATATAGATTAAGTATATATTATATATATTAATAATATATATAATTTCACCTCCAACATTAACCATTTAGAGATCAGAGTCTAGGCTCTCAACTTCGAATTACCTACAATTCTCAGGCAGAACTTTGTATCTAATCAATGCTAAATGAAAATCTGTTTAGGTCAGTCAACAATTTAGGCAATAAAAATCACTAATGCACGCACAGCCCTTACATTATAAATGCATGATACCATTTAGCAAACGTCACATTTAATGGTCACACCCACAACTTCAACTTACATTTGTTATTTGAATTTTCCATTTTTGCTGTTATTTTATTTAAGCAGAGAGAACTTTGCCTTCAAACCCAAGATCCTGTGCTGGACAAATCTTAACAATGTATGAACTATTGCCCACACTACACAACATATAGCTCTCCATTACTGCAGCCTCAACCTGAACTTTATTGGAAGCTAATTCCAGAGAATTACTCACTCTTCACCATTTTGGTTACAGCTTATCTTTTTCTTAATTCATTCACCACGTAATGATTTATAGAACAGACCTTAACTCAGTCATATTGATCTGCCTCTTGTGGTTATTACGATGGAGTCAAATTTTACTGCATTTTCAAGATTAAGATTCTATGTAGCCCTATCAAGTTTCCAACTAATACTTTCACTGGCTTTTTATTCAATGTAATTTCCCTCTTTTACAGCAGTGGTCTTACGTGTTAAAAAGAGAAATAGAATGTCTAGGGAGCGACATTTTAAATAAATGAAGGCTCTTATTAGAAATAAAAACAATTGTGTCAGTTTAAGTTGATACATGGGTTGCACTTACAGATGTGATCATAATTCATTTTAAAAGGAATGATTTTATATTAGCATGTCTTGGCATTTACAAGAAGGTTAGGTTGTAGATGTGAATTTGTGTATAAACAAAACTTAAAACAGAGCTAAGATTGTTTCATTGTCTTTTTATTTTAATGAATTTTATCAAACTTTTAACTTGGGAAAATATATCTCTGCCAATCATTAATCTCTGTATCAGATCCCTAAGCTGGCTAGCTGTCTCTAATAAGAACTATCTTTATATTCTACTAAAGTGGTGGGGATTTTTAGAAAAGAGCCTTTCTAATTTTCCCAGGGTTTCACTTAAAAATATCTTTACAAACCTCTTCTTGCCAGCCTCAAAGCCTCAAAGCCTCAAAGCCTTGTCCCTCCTTTGAAAAGTTATTCCTTCCACCTGTGCACTCTATCTCACTCCCTTTTGTTCAGTTTCTCTCCATCTCATTCCCTTTTGTTCAGTTTCTCCCCTTTCAATTTCCTCATCTCTGCCTTGCCTTCAAATTCTCCGTGTGCGATGAAATCTCCTATTTTTGCTTACGGGTTTATGTAGAGATCGCATTATACAAAAAATCTTATACTTTATCATCCCTGCTAGACTTGTTTCTGAACTTCTTTTCACTACCAGATTCTGAAACAAACCGATCTTTCTGTCCTTATTTTTATGCATCCGTTACTCTTTTAATCTTGTGTGTACTCATCTACCTTTTATCGTGATCCTAAAACTGCATTTCATACTCTTGGTGATCTCTTAGTATCAAATTCAAATTCTTTATCAGATTTTGTCAACCTCCTTCACCTTGGAATTTTGGAAGATTTTAATTATAACCTGTATCTTCTTCCCAGAATATTATCCCATGTCTCTAATTATAATTTGCTTTCTTTCATTAGCTTCTTTCCCTACTAATTCTAGGAGCAAAGCACGTTCAACCTTTTGCAATCTACTTTCCAATTTTTCTTACTTATGGTTTTCAACTATTCTTCAACATCTTTATTATGTGTACTCTGTTAATATGAAAAGTCAGCTATTAAAGTAAGAAACTAGTAATTTCTAAATTCTCTCTTTTTACTGCCAAAACCAGAAAAGAATTTTGTTGTAGTTCTGTCTTTTTGGCCTTGAGAGAAAGAAGGAATAAAGAAGATCTGAAATTTCTGCCGCATGGAGAAGACATTGGAGAAGAAAAGCAGGCAAAACAGTAACTAACCGGAAGAAGTTGAAGCAACTCAAGCAAGGGGGATGTGGAGGTTCGGTCTCTGATTCCAGGAGGCGTCGCCCTCCCTCCCTGTGCAGAGAAGATGGAGTCTGGGAGGGCACCTCTGAGAGCACCAATGTTGTGGGTACCAGACCTCGGGAGAAGCATCCCATAATAAAGGAAGCAACACTGAAGATACAGACTCACTCCAACTAAGGACCTAGTCCCTCTCCAGTTTTACAGCCTCAGATAAGTTCTGGATTCTTTTATAACCACATGGAAGGAGATTTGGGGTTGGGAACACTCAGTAAAAACCGAGGGTGAGTTTTCGCCATCGAAGCCAGACACTTAGGACATCAGAGCAGATTAAATTTCTCTTAGAGAGATAAATATTTAATTTTTGAGCAAATACTCTGAATTTGCATCATCTGCTTCAACCTCGCTCCTGAATTTCAGTTCTTATTTCAGAATCTACATTTTTCTTCCAAATGCTGCACTATAATCTCTAAATCAATTTATCTTCTAAATCAATTTGTCTTATGGTAGCTTTAAATTTTAGATTATAAATAACACTTCAAAGAACATGGCTGTGACTCTCTTTCTTTAGATCATTTCTATAAGATCAGTTCCCAGAGTGGGCTCACTCGATCTGGACCAGAGGCAAGACGTAGACAAGAATTCAATAGGGAACTTACTGAAACAAGGTAAATTGTTTATCGTATATGGAAAACCACCGCTGGTTGCGGTGGTGGACAACTGAAATCCCAGCACTCTGAAAGGTTAGAACAGGAGGATTCCAAATTTGATCCCAGCCAGGGCAACTTTGTGACTTAGCAAGATCCTGTCTCAAAAAACCATGGATGTAGCTCAGTGTGAAAGGCTTGAGTTCAATTTCCAGTACTACCAGACAAGTGAAAGGGGAAGGAGGAAGAAGCCTCTAGAGTAGTGATCTGTGTTTTCATCTCTTCTGTTTTTATATTAGACTCTCAAAACCATCAGTCTTTTAGTCTTTCGCTTTTATGACTCTGTCTCCAAGTTACCTGTTGATGTCCCAGGAGGCAATTCATGCATTGTGGAAGCATCTCAGGCCTCTACCTTCTGCAGTAGGAAACATCCCTCATTCTAGCCATAACAATCCAGAATGTCGAATGTCCCCTGAGAAGCGAGCCCCTAAATGACGTTAGGTTGCAGGTCTCTTTAAGACATTTTGACACACACACAAGAATTTAGCACAGTTCTTTTATTTAGTTTCTTAATGTATGGCATTTTGATGAAGCATGTAAAATACATTCATAAAACTGATATTTTAACAAGCTCCAAGTATTACTGATACCACATCTCTTTATATCCTGAAACTTCACAAGAAACCTTTTTTCATCCCTAATTTGATTCTTCACTGAGCCTCACTTCATCAAGGAGGAAATAACTCCCAGGTACGGGAGGAGGGACGAAACTATTTGTTGTTCAATAATAACATGCACCCAATTTTTTCTTCTTTTAAATTTTTAAAGTTTAAAATAAAAAGTATTAGTACATGTATACAGCATATAATGATTACATTTATCTGGGGAGACAGTACATGTACATAACACATCTTAGTTCATTTTATTTTCTTTTCTGTCCCTTCCATCTTCCTCAATTTATTGGTCCCCTTCCCATGTGCAAAAGATCTATCTCTCTGTTTCCTTGCAGCTTTGCCAGCAGTTGTTATTATTTGATTTCTTGCTGACAGCTATTCTTCCTGGAATAAGGTAGAATCTCAATGTTGTTTTAATTTGCATTTTTCCAGCGGCCAGAAATGCTGAACATTTTTTCATGTATTTATTGGCCATTTGTACTTCTTCTAAGAAGTGTCTGTTCGTTTCCATTGTCCATTTTTTTCAATCGGGTCTTTTATCAAGGGGTCTAATTGTTTTGAGCTCTTTATGTATTCTGCATGTTAGTCCTCTGTCCAAGGAATAGCTGGCATTTTTTTTTTCATTCTGTATGCTGTCTCTTCACTCTGTTGGTTGTTTGCTTTCCTGTGCAGAAGCTTTTGAATTCGATGTAATCCCATTTCTTGATTCTTGATGTTCTTTCTTGTACAACTGGTGTTCCTTTCAGAAAGTCCTTGTCCGTACCTGTATCTTCAAGACTTTCACTATTTTATCTTCCAGCAGATTCATTGTTTTTGTTCCAATACCTAAGTCTTTGATCCTGTTTGATTTTATTTCAGTACATGGTGAAAGATATGGACATAGTTTCAATCTTCTACATGTGTATAGCCAGTTTTCCGATTATCATTTGTTAAGGAATCTATCTTTCCTGAAGTGTATGTTTTTGGCACCCTTGTAAAATATCAGATGGCTGAATGTGCCTCGGGTTGCCTCTGCATCCTCGATTCTGTTCCATTGGTTGGCATGTCTGTTTTTGTGCAGGTACCTCACTGTTTTTTTTTAACCATGGTCTCTTTGTAATATAATTTGAAATCCATCATTGTGATGCCTCTTGCTTTGCTTTTATTGGCCAGGATTGCTTTTGCTGTTCTGGGTCTCTTCTGGTTTCATAAGGATTTTAGGATTGCTTTTTCTAGTTCTGTCAGGACTGCTGTTTACATTTTGATTAGGATTATATTGAATCGATATATCAATTTTGGTAATATGGCCATTTTAGCAGTACTGGTGTCACCTATCCAGAAACAGATGTCTTTCCATTTTCTAACCTCTTCAATCTCCTTTGCTAGAGTACTATAGTTTTTGTTATAGAGATCTTTCACTTCTTGTGTTAGGTTATTTCGTAAGTATTTAATTTTTCTGGAAACTACTGTGAATGATACTGTTTTCCTAATTTCTTTTTCAGTGGCTTCATTGTTGGTATACAGGAACACTATCAGTTTTTGTTGTGTTGACTTTGTACCCTGCTTCCTTGCTGAATTTCATTCATATAAAAATTGTACCATATCAAAATATGCCGGCTTACTGAATTGCCACTGTCTGTCACTCTCTTTCTTCTTTTCTTTCCCCAGTGATGTAATTCCTCATATCATCCTATTAAATTATTTGAGATGTTCATTTTAAGATGGTAGGCATGCTTGGTAGAAAAGGCAAGTTGTGTACTTCAGTCACTGATCAAAGGAATTTGAGAGATTGCCTATTTGCCATCATACAGAATCAGCAAGAATGACCTGGGATGGTGTGAGCCAAGGTGTAGGCTCAGGATCTTTTCAGCAGACCAGATCGATGGCTGGAAAATTTCTCCAGTGGTTTAGAAGGTCAATTTTAAGGAGCACTATATTCACTTGATAGGTTTCAGGACTGTACAAACTTAAAGAACTCAAAGCAAAAACATTTCTGAACCTACAATAAATCTAAGAACAAGCACAATATGTAATACTAATGATTTAAATTCTGACACTGTGATGGTCACATTCTCTGCTTTATTCTCTCTAAAGATAAAACTCTAAGTCATTTAGGTAAAACACAAAGTAGTCTAAAGGAATAAGATATAAGGATGTTTCAGTTTCTAATACAGATTTTTCTCAGTGGCCACAATACTTGAACTCTGACTCGGGCACCCTTTTTGCCTACCTCAAATGAGCAGGGTAAATATCACCATGACTGTCATTGAAGGAAGCACCTAGAAGGAAGCCAACCCATAAATAGAGCAGCTTAAATGCTAACCAGCTTTGTAGAGTTTGAGATGAATGACTATTTTCAGATTGCATTTCAGGGGTTTATATTAAAATGCCTTATCAGTGCAAAATAACAGAGTTGCTGTAAGCTGCCACCCAGATGCTCATTTGCCTGACAGAAGCGGTTTCTTTTCAGAGGTAATCTGGTAAGAGGCAACCTGCCACTTTAAAGAATATTGGTGAAAAAAAAATAAAAAGGAATATTGGCGAATGTCAAAAAGAAGGACTATAAACACACACAGATATACACATACACATTATTGCTTAAAAAAAAAAAGCTAAGTTGATGTAGAATCCATTATAAGAGTATTGGATCAAATAGAAGATTGAAAATTGTAAAGGTCTCAAAAATAATTCTTATAAAATTAATGATTTTATAAAATAATGGTTCAATTCCAGAGAAGTATAATACTCTTAACAAACTTTTGAACAAGAGTTTCTCGAGTACAGGGAAATTCAGTATCATAAATACTGATTTTACTGACTTTGGAATTCTTAAACACCTATAACAAGGTTTTGAATGGAAGAGGTATTCGATGCATTTATTATGTTGAATGCCATCTACTCATTCCCAAATAGACAACCTACAAGATTTGCATACGAACACTGGCTCTTGCAGCTTTCCCTGTCTGCTGGACAATTCAACTTGCACTCTGCCCTTGTAACTTCGGCGTGAATTGAGTCTCTTTCCCCAGACCGTTTCTTTTTTGGATGCCTGTAATTCCGTGGCAAATGTGTTTACCCAATTATCCAGAAATGAGGTCTCAGTTGACTTTAATTGTTCATCATCAGTCATTTTGTCTTATTAATTCCTCCTCTGAAATCAGTCTCAGATTTGTTCCTCATGGTCTATCCCCACCACAGCAGCCCAACTCCAGGACCACGTCATGTAGTAGAAGTTTAGCGGCCTGGCCTTTAGTCACTAGTGTGAGGCCCTGAGAAAACTTCTGGGGTTTTTTGTACCTTCTGAAAAGTATAGGTGTTGCACCAAATCCACGTTTTACAAACAGCAGGTCACAACCTATTCACAATTCTTAAAATAACTAATGTTTCTATCACCACTTTCTAAAATTTAAAAAGAATAGTGACACAAAAAAGTTAAACATTGTCTTAAATAGTCAGGATGACTATTGTTTTCTTAAATTTTTTTACAGAAGAAGGCGGGAGAGAGAGGGAGAGTATAAAACACATTTCTTGCTATGGCTCAGAGTTTTAAAACTCCTGAAAGCCACTGCATACACAATCTTAAAGTCTTTCGATTTATAAATTATACAATTTTATCCTAGGCCCTTACCATTTCATCCATCTCTAACTACTCTTTCTGTCCAGAAACTCTTCCACTTCCAATCTATCATGATCTTAGGAAGATTCTCCAAGTATAATTCCCTGACTCAAAACCCTTACAATTATTCTTACTTGGAAGAAAGCCCCTTATTTACTTGAGAATGGAAAGATTCCTTCCAGTCTTGTTCAACACCATTTTTGTAACCAAATATTTATCTTCTCTCCCATTCAAATCAAATATGTCTACTTATCAACTCTTGGACATCCTTTTCAATTTGCTACCCCTAAAATTTGGCCCATACATTTTCCTAGTTTAGAATATTTTACCCCCTTTTCCCGTGGGACTTAAATTTTCCAGAAAAGTTCATTTTCCAAGTCAAAAATAAAGCTTGGTAATATTTTGGTTAGGATTATTTTGATAATGCTTAAATTAATTGAAATAAAACAGAAAGCTTTAACATATTTTCAATTCTTAATATAAACAATGTGTCTTTCTAGTTGTAAAAGCCTTCATTTATGGCCCTAAATAATGCTTTAAAATTTTTTTTACATATGTTGTAGGAAATTAGTTTGTATATGTTTAGTACTTAATAATATTTGTTAATGGCAACTTTACTTACTTTAATGATGAATTGATACATATTTTGGTTATGAGGGGGTCCATGTTGTTTATTTTAATTAATTAAATATAACAATAAAGTAAATGTAAAACAATTTGCAAAGTAAAAATACAAAAGACCCTTGGATATAGAATCCTGAGAATTGGGGTTTATTTTTGCTATACCTTGTTGGTATTTAAAAGAATGGGAGAGAGGAAAAATTTTTATAAAAATACATAGAAAATCTGAATAACTAGACTTTCCTAACACTGTCACTGACTTGCTGTTTATCATAAGTTTTGTTATTTGAACTCCAATTTCCTTTTCTTCCTATGCATTTTAAATACTTATTAGATCTCTTCGTCTCCTCTTCAGTGTCCCTAATAGTCACTGCTGAATTGAAGGTAAGCTTGTCGGGTACATAAGAAGTAGGCTTTGTGCTCCTGGCAGGTAAATCACACAGCCAGAGAAGACAGTGCTAATGGTGATGTGGTGAGTCTCCCCCAAAATACCGTAACTCTTCATCACCTGGGTCAAGAGAAGTTTAAAAAGGAAATGAAGAGTAAAGATGGGAGCTAAGATTGCACTCTTGTTAATAATAGAAGCTAGAGAAACGGCTTTTTGGAGCTTCGATTCCACTTGGAGATGAAGACTACTTTTATTTTCCCAGCTTGCCCTGGAAGTATTTTCTACCCCCTTTTTAATTGGAAAAAAAAAAGTAAAGAAAAAATACTATGACATTATCACTGTAGCCCACATGCAGAAAGATCATCTCAGAGGACTTTCCAACTTTTGATCTTACAGTTGTAAAATCCATTATTATCATATTGCATAAAAATAACATATAAATGTTATAGACCATAAAGCTTTGAAGTATGGTTGTAAATTATATAAGCATATCTGTACATATACATATTCATGTTTTGATGCATTCAAATGATGAAAAATATTCTTTGCTCCATTGCTGCAGTGAGTTTCTTTCTAAAATATGTTCTGGAGACATCAGCATTGTCTCTTCTCTTTGCAAATGACTAATGTGAGGAGGTAACTTTGGAAATTACATTGCAATGTAATCATCTATATTGTGTATTGTGGATAAAATTGATTAGAATAATATTGAAACTCCCCCAAGGGACTCTGCAATTATAAGTCAAGTCTCAAATGGAAAAGGTTTTTTGAAAAGTTGGCAGATGTCTTAATGAAAATGAAGCATTACAGTAATATATTAGGGCAATTTGTTCATTATTGACAAGCAAATCACTAAACTATATAAATTACTGGGTTAGACAGGCAGAATTACTTTTCTTTCAGTGAATGGTTAATCAAATATTATATTTAAATGTTCATTTGTTTTAAGTTTTTGATATGCATATTAGTAAACAAACGAATGGCCTTTACTTAGAGTTGCAAGTTGGCCTTAGATACAGAAAACCCAAATATTTGAATTTGTATCGAATTAGGAACCAAATTCAACCTCAAGACTGAAATCTACTATTCAGGTTCCACAGTAGAATATACAAATAAAACAGCAAGATTTCATATTTCCCTTACAAGCCCATTTACTTGGCTTTTATGTTTCCTTTTTTTCTGCTTTTGTTTTTAAACAGCCTTTCATAAAAGAACAGCATTAAAATAAATCCTTGAGGAACAGATAGAGCTATTTAACAAGTGTGGTAATTCTCTATCACCATTCCACCATGCCGGGGTTTGTAAATGATTTAAAAGTTTGTTTCTGCTTTTGTTTCCGAGGTTTTGACCAAGCACAGAAGCTCCGTATATAACAGCAACTAGGGCAAATTTATTCTAATAGATTTTTACTCTGAGAACAAGAATCTTTCTGTTTAATATTGCACATGAATATTAAATAAACTACCTGCTGGCAACTACACAATATTTTAGTCTCTAATTTTAAAAGTACACTGTATTTTAATACCTATTTTTAAACAGATATCAATTTTTATGGAGCAGTACATGAGTTGTTGATGGATAAATCACCCAAGCATGGTTAAAGAGAGCCTGCTCTCCAGCTGGTACCAGATCCATTTAATTGTATCTTCTGACCTCACCTCACCTGAGCCTGCATTAAAATCATAATACAGTTCAAGTGTAAAAATGATATACTGTTTGTTCGCCCTGTTTATAGAGGGGCAAACATACAGTTAAATTCATATGTTTAAAATTAGTGTAGTCATTTGAAAAGGTTGAGTTAGATCAAACTGCCTCTCAGCGTTTTCTCTGCCCTTTTTCTATTTAAATGACTGGGCCCCACAGCCAGATGAGAGAGGCTGTTAAGAAAGTTGTAGTAGCTTTTCCTGGTGCCCAGAAAGTTGCTTCCCTTCATCCAGCACAGAGGTTCTTGAGCATCTTTTAATGGTGGAGCAGTCCATCGTTTTAATGTGTTCATTTGGCCATAGGACAGAAACTTTTGGATGTTTCTGAACTCGGTAATCCTTTCGAATGGCCTAAATAGCAAACTTTGCACTTATCCCCATTTTCATTAGGGTGAAATGTTGTGCTTTCATTCTTAGGGCAATTTCATTTTTATTAATTGCAGTATTTAGGTTTTTCTCTTTTAAGAGCCAGGATTTTGTTTGTTTGTTTAAGCACCGTCCCAGCCATAAAGTATATTTATCTTATACTGTTTCCCAAAGCTGAATGGAGAACATTGAAAGTGGCATTGCTTTTGGATTCTGGTTCAGAGAAATGATTAGCCGATGCTCGTTACAACATTTATTGAGTTCTTCCCCTGTGCCACACAGACTTGGTACTGCATCCCTATCACATAATGCTCTGCAGCGTATAGCTTCTCTAGGAGGAAAGATCTTGTCTCTTTTTCTCATCTTTAAAACTCTATTGCCTTAAGAAAGTGCCTGGGAGGAAGCGGATTTCCAATTAGGAAGTACAGAATGAATCAATGAATACATTATTTCCTAGAGTCTCTACAACTACCCTACAGATCAGAAAGATGTCACTCCCCATTTTATAAATGAGGAACATGTGTATTTAGTGGCACAGCCAGAATTTGGAGATACATAGTCTGATTCTGAAGTTCATGCTCTTATCTATTGTAACAGCCCAACCATGGTTTGTAGTTGTCAGTATTCTCAAGAAAGAAAGGGCCAATAAGATATAGATATAGGTGTAACAGAGAGTACTTATTAGAGGAATTGATTTCATGATTCTAAAGCTGTGAAAAATCCCATGACAGACCATCCATAAACTAGAGAAGTGGAGGAGTCAATAGCATGGCCTTGACCAAGTCTACAATCCGAAGGAATCCTCTGCTCTCCGGACACACTCTTCTTTACCTCCACTGTGGAGGTCCACATTTAACTCCCTTCTTAGCATATTGACTCAGAGAGACTCAGAGACATGACGAATCCCAAGGGACTGAGTGGCAGCCTTAATTTTCAGCTCAATAGGATCATTGTCTCCTGGTGGAAGCATCACTCCCTCTGAAATTAAGTATTCTAGGTTGACGAGACATAAAATAGGACTAAGAAGAAAAAGGTTTTACTAGTATATCAATAAGTGTAATGTGACTGGTGCTATATTCCTTGATTTTCCAATAGGTGAATCTTGGCTATGAAAAGAAAATCCATATGTTACATGTTAATTCAGGCGTATTCAGTCCCCTCAATGAACTCTGTCTACAAAAGGCCCTTGCACCGTTCTCCGAAGCCAGCCATTTCACCAGAGTACAGAATATGGTAAGAGTAGTGAGTACAATGAACGTGAGCCCAATGTTGCACTTCCTTGGCTGTGAGGTGAATTCCTTAGACAGAAGCAATCCTATAGGAAATACCACGCCATTGGTAAGGCATCCTGTAAATCCGAAAACAGCACCAATGGCAAAAGAAATGCATGTGGAAAATGCCTTTCATGCACACAGCATCTATTCCGGTAAGAACAAAGCTCTACTTTTACGTGATTAAAGTGGTCCAGTCTGATCAATCTGTGACGAGGTAGCTGACAGATCACCCTGAAGAATGGTACTAATGAGGAGCCTCACTGTTGATCTGTGGTGCTGTCAGATTGGGCGCTCAGCAGTGATCTGCTCTGGCTGGGTCCGCCTGGAGGATGGAAGTCCGCGTTTTGCTGAGTGCGTGCATAACTACTACCATCTTGGCTTCCGTGGCCACTTTCTTCATGACCCATTGTGTGTTGAAAAGGAGGGTTGGGGGGAGGCTGACTAGTATCCACAGAATGAACCACTCCATCCGCTTATTAGCTTCATCCTCTGCTAAGGTCACAGTTATGGTTTAGATCTAAAATTTTCCCCCCAAACCTTATGAGTTTGGAAGGCGACTGGATCATCAGGACACTATATCGATCAGCGAATTCATCCATTAATGAGATCGGCAGCTGAGTGCTCTGTTAGGAGGTGGGGCCTGGTTAAAGGGCTTATCCTGGAAAATTATGTCTCCCTCCCTGGGTCCTCCTTTACCTCTGCTTTCTTGCCTCCATGACGTGAGCAGCTTTTCCTTTGCCTAGACCACTATGGTGTTTCTGGCTCAGAGCTGAAATTTCTGAAAACTGTGAACCCAGATAACCCTCTCCCCCCTTAAGTTATGAGAGTCAGGGACTTTGTCACAGCAATGAGACAGTCACCCTTCCATGATCGTTCACACTGGGCATAAATATGAGTATCTTTATGTTCTTAACTAATTCAGAAAGGTATATTCACAGTCTTCTGCAAAGTTCTTTGTCATCAGTTTTCCAATCAACTTCTTTCTAAGTCCAAGACTATCTAGGCAAATCATGAGCAAAAGCCTGTGAATCTGTATAATCAAATATCAGGAAATTTCTCCTACACAAAGCACACAGGCAGGTTCATTGGCCCAGGTTTTCCTGACTAGGAAGATTGCCCTTCGATACTGTCCTTCAGGGTGGTCGCAGGAACAGACTACGATGCTGCAGCTGCCCACATTTGGATGGTACCTGCATGTCGTGCAGAGCTGTCTGTGAACCAGACCCTAGTTCTCCTCTTTCTTCATCAATTGATCATAAAGCATTCCCTGTGAGGCCGTAGGTGCAGGCTGGGGGCAAGAGGCAGTACACAGAGAGTAGGAGCCGAGGGCATTTGGGCCACCTCTTCATCTAACTTATTTGTGCCTTCAGGACCTGCTCAGCCCTGATCATCGATGTGCCGGTTCCATTTAATGACAGAGGGTGCACGCCCTACTTTGTGGTTTGTGATGGTGGACTTTCTTTATTCAGTCCAATCGTTCAAATGCCAGTCTCTTCCAGAATCATCTTTAGAGACATACCCAAAATAATGCCTTACCGGATATCTGAGTATCCTTAATCTAGTTTAGTTGACAGAGTTAATCATCATAAAGCGATTCTCAAACTCTGATGTGCATCAGAACCTCTTCATAAGCTTGTTAAACTTAGATTGCTGCTTCTCTAGCCTGGAAGTTTCCGTCAGAGTTAAGTCTGAGGTGGAGTCACAGTTTGCTTTTCTAGCGGATTCCCAGATAAGACTGATGCTGCTGATTGTGGTTTCACAATTTGAAACACAATGGCCTAGGGGCTGGGGGGTTAGCTCAGTGGTTAAAGTGCTTGCCTTGTAAGCACAAGGACCCGAGTTCGATCCCTAGCACCAAAAAAAAAAAAACAAAAAAAAAAACAAAAACACAATGGCCTAAAGATTCAAACGGAGTCTTTGCAGTAAAATAAAATTTTAAAATGTCCAGATGCGCTTTTGTCCACGGCAGTCCCATCAGTCTCCTGTTTCTTCTGTGGTTTACAGTACACACCCTTTCTCACATCCGTCCCTCTCCCGCTCACGCCTGTGTCGGGGCACAGGCCATTGTGACGTGTATAGATGGTCCTAAATGCAGAATGTGTTGATTGTTTTGAGGGATTTAATGGGCATGTATTAAAATCAGGGTTAATTGATAATTGATTTGTTGTAGATTGATTCACTAATATCAGTTCTATTTCCCAGTTACTCTGGCCTTCATCTCTTCCTCCTGGATGACCGAAAGAGAACCTCCAAACTGGTCTTCCGTTTCTAAACTGGTCTATTTTCTACTCTGTAGATCAGACCATCGCATCCCCTTGGTCTATATCTATCTGTAGCTTCATGGCACTTTTAGGGTAAAATTCATATTCACAAACTTACTCTTACAATATCCCTTATACTCTCTTTGGTGCCTGCAGTGCTCATCTGCTGACGCCTCTTTCTGGCATATATACTCCCATCTAGCCTTACTGAAATTCTTGTAGATCGCCAAATACATTATCTCTCTCCAGCATCTGTGGCCATCCACCTGTATCTCATTGATTAGGCAAATCTAAAAAGAAAAGTGAAGCAAGATAAATCACATATACCATAATATAAGATGCAGTTTGAACTACAGATATTCAGGATAAATTATGGACAAAGTGGGCAAATGCCCTAAATTAATTCTATGGTTGAGCTTTATATTTGTCACTTTTGGTCAAGCTCGAGGATTAGCGATTGCTTCTGGAGGATCTTTTTTTAACGTATATGTTTGTGATACAAGATAATTACTTTCCTCTTAGGAAATTGGTGCACACATATTGCATCTTGGTCATTTCTATTCCCTCCTCCCCTCCTGCACCCTTCCCTCCCTTTCTTTCCCCAGCTCTCCGCCTTGTCTCCACAGAATCGACCTCCCTGTTTCCCAGCATCTCTCTTTTACTTTACTCTTTAAAGCCAACACATTACAGAGATATACACACAGCTGTGTTTATAGCAACACAACTCACAATAGATAAATTCTGGAAGGTCTTAAAAGTGTTTCAAATGGTAGGATCAGATCATGCCTAACCCCTTTCATGGAAGCTGCCAGTTTTTGTGAATACGTGTTAATGGTGATAGGTAACAAAAGAATACACTGTGCTTTCATATCTTTGTGTCCATTTAATCCTTAAAATGCCTTGTGAGATAAGTATCATTACTACTCTAACTTTAATAGAAAAATCGGGAGTCCAAAGAGTTTATGTCATTTTCCCAATATTTCACGACAATAGAGTATTTGGACAAAGGCATTCGATGACCATCGCCAATATCTTAAACATTACATTTACATTACCTCTTTCTCTGTTTACATTGGGTAGACTCCCTGTAAAAGGGTAGCAAGTTGATACAAACTGAGAAACTCCATCTTCCCAAACTTGAGTCTTGAGTGACCCATAGACTGCACGAAAAGAAATCTGGGGAATCACAAATCCAACAAGCCCTAGACTAGTCAATTCAAAGTACATTTAGAGCAGCCCTTTAACCTTCTTCTTTCTCCTTGCACTTTTATGCTGATTTTGGCCTTGAGGTACAGTAATTTTTACTTGGTTTTTCTTCTCTATTGTAAATTCTAAGAGAGCAGTAACAATGCCCCATTTATAGTTAGAATTCCCACTTTGCTAAAGAGCATCCCTTGCAGGTGCAGGAAAATTTATGCTGTCTCATCCTTCTCTCCTAAATTCTTCAGAAGACTCAACAATACTGCTACCTCCCTTGGCTACATAGAGTCCATAAATAGGTGACAGCTGACTGCTTGGAGGAATCTTGACTCCAGAGTTTTTGCCCAACAGCCCCTGGTCTGCTGAACTGGCACGGTCCACCCTGTGGGTGCTTTAACAGCTCTCTCTGCCATCTTTTCAAAGCAGATCACTCACCAAAGCATTTCTCTTCCTATTTCACTTGCCCAGATCTCACAGTCAAGGACAGAGATGATTTTATCAGTATCTCATCCCTGAGTTTACCCAAAGGAAGTACAAAATAGGTTCTGTTCTTGTTGAATAAATAAATGCTTGAAAAATATTGTTCTAGCACAAGAGATTGTATCTATTTCTTCAGTAGCAGCCTGAGGTCATGAGTTTCCACCTGGATTTTGGCCTTACTGCAGAATTTGTCTGCTTTGTTTATTTATGGTTAACCCATAGCATTACCCTTTAACATAGTTATTTGTAGTTGGTGATTAAGTTCTGTGGACGTATGATTAAGGAGTAATTAATTTTCCATACTTAACAACACTAACGAAATTTCATATGAAATGAAAAGCAACTACAGAATTAGCATTTGCATCTATATAGGAGCTTGTCTTCATTATATAAAAAACTGAAAGTACTTCAAGTTCATCTAAGCCAAAGGCTAGAAAATGGGGTATAAAGAGCCAGATAAAGAAAAACAGGCAGACAGGCAGACAAATAAGCAAACTTAAATTATTATAAATGTATTTACAGAGCTAAGTTATCAGTTTCATTGCAAATATATTGGGTAATAGGAAAAATTGAATAATTTATCCAGCAATTTTCACACAAGCAATATTATTAAAATGAAGGAAGAGGTTATAGAGGAGAATATAAAGAGGCCATGAATAAATGCATTAGGCAGCACACATGGTGAATGTTTTAGTAGGTTTGGACTAGGTTTGTTTTTTTTTGTTTGTTTGTTTGTTTGTTTTTTTGTTTTTTTTTTTAAGAAAAGAAAAAGTACTCAAGTTCCATGAAGTTTTAATATACCTGCCTGCAGTGGGGAAGTTTCTCTTCCCATTTTTGTTGCTACTAGTGTTTTCAAAGATTAAGAGACTACACGTTATTCTATTCTGAAAAAAATAAAAGAGAGTGACACATTTGGAGAGTGACAAGTACTAATAGGGAATATGGAAAGAAAACTCAAGGAGGAAGCATTGATAACAAGCCGCATAAATGTGTATGTGAAGAAAACTATGACGAGCCCCAAACTTATCTGTGATGTTTTGCATTTTTAGAGGGAAAAAAGAAACTCCTTGTGTTCACTTTTTTCACAATTGGCCCATTTTTTCCTTAGCATGTGTAATTATATAAATGCCATTATTATTTTTATTCCCTATTTCCACAAAATATTATTAAAAAAACACACCAACCTTTAACTCCAGATACAGAACAACAACATATTATGGCCATTTTCTTAAGTACTAACCCTAGAGGCTAGCTAAGCAGATTTAGTTTCTTTGTAACAGTCGGGGTACATCCAGGCATAAAATCCTGGTAAATAAATGTTTGGTTTTTATTAAAGGTAAAATAGGATGGAGCCTCTGATTTAAATACAGATTTTTCTACTTCAAAAATGGATGATCTCTCCACTTATGGATACTTTAGGCAAGAAGAGATTTTTTTTGAGTGTGAAAGCATCAATTTCAGTGCAATATTCTCTAATCGTTGTTTGTAAAAGAGTCGAGAAGGTAACAGGCTCAACCACAAATGCTGAGACATACTGAATTCTCCTGAAACCAAATTCAGAAAAAAACATAAATTTTCTTCCTTAGTTAGTGGCTACTATGATTGAGAAGTGGGTACCTATGTGCATGTGTGTTTTTGCTAATTCTCTTTTCTGTGCTGTTGGGCACACACAGAGATTTGGAAAACATACATGTTTGTCATTGATTTTAGTATTTTTTCTTCACAATATTGCCTCTGCTATTTAGAATTTTTGGAGACTGTAATTTTAATAAAAGTTTTCCAGATACTGAATGTTTGTGCTTTTGAGTACCAAATGGTTTATTTACTGTAATGGTTTTTTACATTTATCTAAAATATCTTAAAATTGTTACTTTCTTGAACAAAGATTGTAATAAAGTGATCTTTTTATTTGACTCACCATCGGTATCATTATTAATAGTCCCTACTGTTTGAAGCTGCTATACAAAGATGCCATCAAGGCCCACTAAGGACATTGGCTGCTCTGATGCTCCATCTAAGGATCCCAGAATGCTATATATCTTGTGAGTTGTTTATTTACAATTTCATTGTTGTAATTACATGGGCCAATGGTAATACGTTCTTCATTATTTGTTGTCCTCTGTTAAGACTTGAAACTGAATTATATTTATTAAAATGGTGCATACTAAAAATACAAAGTGGAGCTGACCCTGGTGGTTCATGCCTGTAATCGTAGCACTTGGGAGGCTGAGGCTGGAAAATCTGGAAGATCACGAGTTTGAATCCAACCTAGGCTACATAGTGAGGTCAAGGCCAACCTGAATTATAAAACTAGACTCTGTTTCAAAAAAACCAGTAAACAAACAAGCGAGCAAAGTGGAAGAATCAGCAAATGGGATCCCCTCGAATTAAAAAAACTTCCTCATAGCAAAGGAAACAATCAACAGAGTGATTCTCTAAAGAATGGGAAAAAATTTTGCCAGCTACTCCTCAGACAAAGCACTAACATCTAGAATATATAAAGAATAAAAAAAAGAAAAACTAGACACCCTAAATGTAAAGACTCAGTCAAAAAAATGGGCATCTGAAATGAACAGGCACCACTCAGACAAAGAAGTACAGACCGCAGATAAACACATGAGAAATGTTCAGCATCACTGGCCATTTGAGAAATGCATATTGAAAGAACGCCTAGATTCCTTCTTATTTCAGAAATAATGGCTATCAGCAAGAAATCAACCAATAACACGTGCTGGAGAGGCTGCAGAGAGAAAAGGAACCCCTCTTCATTACTCGTGGGAGAGTAAACTGTTACAATCACTGTGGAAATCAGTATGGAGATTCCTCAAAAAACTAAAAGTAGAAATTCCTTTTTGACCCAGCTATTCCCCTTCTAGGTATCTTTCCAAGAGAATTAAAGACATCATACCACAGTGATGTATGCATATGCATGCTTATAGCAGCATAATTTATAATAGCTAAATCTTGGAAGCAGCCTATATGTCCATCAACAGATGAGTGGACAAAGAAAATGTGTTCATACACAACGGAGTACTACTCTGCCATAAAGAATGATAAACATGAGTCATTTGTAGTAAAATTGATGCACCTTGCTACCACAATGTTGAGAGAAGTAAATCAGACACACAAGCTTCAATATCACATGGCTCTCTTATATAAGAAACTCAATATATAAATGAAGTGAAATATAAAGGATAGACAATAGGAAAAAAGAGAGAAAAAAGTTATTGTAATCCAGCATGAACAATGTATCTAAAAATGTACCTTGATTTAGTCTAATTATCTTGTGTGTTTTATATGGTTTTTTTGGCCTTTTAGTCTAGCTGTTAAATCTGTATTGATGAAAATTAATTTCATAAGGAGTTATATGGTAAATAGATGAATCTGATGTTGGCAAAAATAGAGGAGTGGAGGGAAAGGGGGAAAAAAGAATTGAAGTGTGTAATGTACATGTACAATTTCCCCACGATGAATGTAATCATCATACTACAAACATATACTAACAAAACTTAAAAATAAAGTTCACTATTTGATATACTCTTAAAGAAAGGGTCATTACAAAGAAACCTCTGTCCCCAGCAGTGGGTAACTTACATAACATCCCTCTGTCCACCATCCCTCTAACAATGCCTCAGGTTAGCATTTAAATTTGTACATCAGACTATTGGATGAATCTTTTTAATTAACAAACATGCTTCGGGTCTCAGTGTTTAAGGACTCCATATTAGAATTTAGAATGAGACTGGGCAGCTCCTAGAATTATCTGACTTGCTAAGTTGTAGGCTTCAGGATTCTCAGCCAAGACAAAAATTCTAGTCAGACTGGGATTCTGCAGAGAGCAGTGATTGATTTATGATGTCTACTCCAGGGGTATGATGGGAAAGTTTCTGTGAACTCATGTCACACATTTGCTGACCTTGATCTGCTTAATAAAGTCCTTACCCACTAATTCACCATCAAGGGCTTTCTTGCAAGCCTCCTTTCCCGGTCTCACATCCCCACCATCCCCAACCAAGCTTCCACTTGAGCCAGTCTGATAAGTTCATTGTTCCCTGAAAAATCTCATTCCTTATTTCCCTATGTAGATTTCCTTCAGAACAGACTGTAAGACTGTGAATTCCATGCAGGAACTTTGATAAAAGTGTCCCCAGGGAGCACTTGTAGGGAGATGATGAAACAGGATTAGGCAGATGGTGAAGGAGTCGCACAGAGACCTGAGCCTAAGCCACCGGGAGTTCTGGAGCTGGTGTAGAGCTGACACACCTTGAGTGTCAGAGGCTGGTCCTTGTACCTCCACGTTAACCAGTCATCAGGTGCAGGCTAGAGAAAGTTTCCACCTTTCTGAATTCCTGTATCCCAAGCACAGTAGCAAAACAGTAGAGGATGGAACACGACCTCACTCCACATAGGCAATATTCTGTTTTTGTAAGACTTGATCTTATTTTTTATCAAGTAGGAAAAGAGAGTGGCTGGCACCTAGGACACAGAGATAGGTATACAAAATAACCAAATAAAAGCAATTGCCTTGAGTTTGTTCTCTGATAAATTTCTTCATCTGCATAGCAGGTAGAAACAAACATTTAAGGAGCTATTTTAAAGAATGGTTTTATGATACTGAGACTCAAGTAGTGCCATTTCTGGACCTGATGTGACACTGAGTGATGTAAATTAAAAGTATGTCCATCCCACAGCTATTCTGGAAACTTCAGTGCAGCCTCACACATCATGTGGCAAAGTGATGGCGACAGTCAAAAGGCTGAAAACATGTGGAGGACCATCGTGGCCACCGAAGAGATGAAATTAATTTTCAAGAGTGTTCCAGACATCGGTGAAGATGCTGGAGCAGAAAACATGAATGGACAATTCATGACATTTGCTCAACTGTCTGGGACTTTCTTGGGGTTTTCATCTTTCTTAGGAGAGATGAGGAGGCTTATGGCCTGACTCATGGGGTAGGAATGAGGAGAAGCAGAAATGTTGTGCAGCTACTGAAATTCATGCAAGAATTTTGGAGAGAGCTAACTTGGAAATCTCGGGTACACTTGGAAGCTGACATATAGTGCCTCGGAGACTTTAACTATTCACATGTGTAATTTTCTCTCCCTAGTTAGGTCACAGTATCTCCACAGGTAAGGACCATGGCTTTCCTTCATAAATACTGAATGGTTATTCTGTAGCTTGATAGCTGTGGGTCTTTTAGGGTCTTTGAAAGATGCTATTTATTAGTTACTCAATTCTTATTTATAGATCTGCACTTAGCAAGCTTCATAAAGTGGTTCTCAGTTACCACTGTGTGTCTTTCTTCACTAGCTTCTTTTTCTTTCATTAACACGAGCCTCCACGGCAATTTTCATCATCTCTTTCTGTTTTCACCTCTTTCCAACGCTAACCGTTACCTTACTGTGGTGTTGGCCCCTTCTCCCATCAAAATCTGAGTTCTCAGAGGCTGGGATGCTGAGATTGAGTTCTCTAATATAATTTAAAAGTATTTAACAGGTTTAACTACAGACAAAAAAGTGAGTTAAATATAAGACCTGCCCTATACTGCTTTTAATTTTCTTATGCTCTTGAATTTCAGTTTTTGCGTATATGTTTCAACGGTAAAACTCAATACTGATAAGGCATTGGTTGGCATAGTCCCAAATATTTGCCAACAATAAATATGAAGAATAAGAGGTCAAATTCACCAATCGGTCTGAGGGAATTTTATGAAATTACCCAAGGACTACAGGTTAGTTGGTTATTTCACTGCATTTTCTAGCTCTCTTTCCCCAAATATAGAAAATTCGCACCATACAGAGTCTGCTCAATCTAAACTTCAAAAATGACCTCCAACATACATACTTTGTTCAAGATGCAGGAACCATTTCCTGAATTTTAACTGGGCCAAAGAGACATATGTGTATGCATATCCATGATATTCTCATAAATACATAATATGTTACATATACAAATGTTTTATACTTTTCTCATAATGAACAATATGTAGACAAACACAGAGACTAAGACAAGTGCAAACATAAATAGGAGATGATTCTAAACCAAATCTATGGAGAAAAATGAATGGTACTCTTGGGGGTCAGTAACTTGCTTGGTAGTGGAACTTTTGTGCTTGGAACTTTTCCTGTGTACCTCAAAGAGTGCTTTTGACTATAGGGGCAAGATTATTACGTTGTATTTTTCCTTTTTCAATGAAGATAGAGGCTTCAAAATGCAAAAGAGAGCAAGAGTTTTTTTTAAGTGACAGCATTATTTTATTCAGACTTTAACTGCTCTCTGGACTGCCACCTGGCAGAGAGCATTATGAAGCCATCTTAGGAGGGAATACCCTGTTCCCTAAGGCCCAGAAAGCATCTTGGTCTTTGTTATCCTCTTGCTGAATTCCTTGTACTCAAATCATTCCACAAAGCTTTTGTTCAGGCATTTCCTTCATACTAGTGCTTACTAAAATTGAGAAGGTCAAAGTGCAAGTGGTAATTGCTTTTGGCACTTTAGAAAATGGTTTTCTCTTCATACCTATCATTTTCTCTACAGTCTTCTTCTGCTGACTCTTTATCCATTGTGCTTCCTACTGCAGATCAACACGTTGGCAGCCCCTCCACTTGCTAAATATCTTTCCAGTATTAGTGAGTTTGAAACCCAGCACAGTAGCTCAGTATAAGTATATTTCCCATGCTATACCCTTGACGAGAAGGAAGAAGAATGTGACCAGAAAACAAGATTCTCTGTATGTACTTCTCGTGCAGTCATGGAGGAGTTGAGAATTGGGGTAGACTCAAACACAAGACACTTGGGGGACCACACAAAAGAAGGAAAAACTTCAACACTGTCTAAAATCAGTATGAAATAAAGAGAAAGACTACATGAGTGGGTCTACCTTTTCAGAGCTACTAGAATTCCATCTAGAATTTTAATTGCCATCCTGCTGAGACTTCCACGATGCAGGATCTGCTGTCTATTTTCTCCCTTCCATGTTGTCTGGTGGATTTTCTCTTCTGCACTTTTCTATTAATACAAAGTGAGGATTGAATTATGTCTGCTCACCTGTATTTTTCTTAGAGTTGAGCTGCTTGCACCAATCCACTGCATCTACTTCATGGAAAGTCAAAAGAAAGGTAATCAGAGTTAAACTTCAGTTAGACATGTCTCCTAACTTCCTCCAAGCACATCATCATTACCTGGAGCCCTCATCTATGCAGACAATGTGAATTTTCATTCCTGGATCAAGATCCTTTCTCTATTTTCATCTTTGCTTCTGCAGCTGCAACAAATACTGTAATAGTTTTTGCTGGAAAGTGAATATGCAATTATATTTTGAAGCTTTTCTTCTATCAGCATCAAATCCTGAGGGTAAAAAATGTCAGCTTTACAAAACTGACCTAAGTTTTAAAAATAGTAGAAAAGAAAGGATTTCTAAAATTACCTATAATCCATCAATTTTTGGAGGGGGGAATATATCTCCATCTAGATTAACTAATTTGCCCAAGTGGCGCATTTCCCCGTAGCAACGGGAAGGAATACTTTCACTCCTATGGCTCTTTTATCCAAAGATCATAAATATGCTACAACCATTAATTAATTAAGTGTTGCAGCCTTACCAGTGAAGTAGGTGAGTTTCCTGTCTCCGACTGTGGCCAGTGCTCAGAGGAGGCTAAGTCTTCCCTAATGCAGCTAATTAGGCAGTGCTGCACCACTAGGGAAAATTTCTGATCTCAGCTGGAGATCAACTTGTGCCCTGAAGAAATGGGACTTGATAGCCCTTCAAGTTTTTATTCTAACCTCTGTCCCCGCTGGTGATACTCTTAGTCATATTGATATCTAGTTCTTTTCAGTGTATTATAAAACTGTTGATCCACAGGGCACCCAGGGTCTAAAAGAAATCACAGACGAAAAGCACACTGTGTTTTAAACAAACAAACAAACAGACCTTTATCCTCCATTTTTGTATGCTAACGTTTTTCCGCAGATACTTAATTGCGTTGTGATCACTCACAGACAGGGTGGAGCCACTCCCACCCCCAAGATTTAGTTCTGATGTCAAGATTGATGGTGCCACACACGTGTTAAGGGGGTGCACAAAGGTTTCCTGTTCACATAGTACACCCCTCTCACTCCCAAGCTAGTCCAGAAATGGCTGAGGAGAGCAGGGAGACAAGTCTGCTCTGCTCAAGTCACCACCGTCCGAAACAGGTGGTGAAGCAGAGGGGCTGGGCGAGAGTCCCCATGTTCAGTGTGGAGCTTGCATGGTGTGACTTTTCCTCCGATATCAAAAATCAAAGGAAAACACATGCACCCTTTCCTACCAGCACACCCAGATATGGGCAGGAGGGAAAGAAGACAGTGTGGGTCATGAAAGCCTTTGGTAAACATCCAAAATTAATATTTTTTATTATTGTAACCAACATTCTGAACAAAATTCTCAGGTCATACAAAGATGCTGCACATATAACGCTCTTATAAAAGAATTACATGTTAGGGGAGAAGATGTGGAGGTCTGTGGTAAATAAATAATATGAAGTCCCTGTGACTTTTGACTGGGCTACAACAAGCACAGAAGCATAGAATACAACAGTAGGTGGGATCTGCAGTACCAGGAAATAAAAACACTGACTCTCTCTCTCTCTCTCTTTGTTCTGTCTCTCTCTCTCTCTCTCTCTCTCCCCATCTGTCTCTCTCTCTTCAGATGGGGTCTTGTTATCCTGCCTACGAGGGTGTGACTTTCTCCATGGCCTCTCCATCTGCCGGGACTATAGGTGCTCTTCACCACACCCTGCTTCCTCTTCTAATAAGCATTAGTGAGACCTGGTCAGTCTCTGATACAGATTCCTTGTGTGCTGGCCTTCTTATTTGGCACTTCTCCTAACAACATAGGTGCCATTGAAAGTATCTCCATATTATTCTTATACCAGGCCCAGGAGTCTGGGGGCAAGGATTGTTTCTGACCATTTAACAACAGTAGGAGTGAAGGCAAACAAAGAAGTTAACCTAAAGTCATACAGACAGTCTCATGGCTTCTGGTACAGCATTAATCCGCCTGACAGCAATGCTTCTTCCCAGGCTTATTTGCCATAATTTCAAGAATCATATGTGTCTGATTTTTTTTCTCTTCCTAGCTTTCTAAAAATCCTGTCTGGTCCTCATTTGGCTCTATAATATAATTTACTATCCAAATAGAGTTTAGCCATGTTATCTTAAAATGTTAAATTCATATCAAGAGAAGTTGTAAAGAGGATGTGAATTTATTACTCCCAACAGATAGTCCACAAACAAATTTCACAATATTCCAAATTTTCTATTGTTTTCTCATGTTGTAACAGGAACTCTGACGCCATTCCTAGGCTCAGTGTGGACAAAATCATGCAGCAAGCAAAATATCTACTCAGGCTTCAGGAGCAACTCTTAGGGCCTTTATCTATTTATTTATTTAGGTTCTCTGTTGCCACAAAAAAAATTTGATTTTTTGAGAGCCTTATATCTCTCCTCTTTCCTTTTTTATCACAAACTGCTCCCAAGAAATGACCTGGTGACTATTAAAAGTAAAACTTTATTTCTATTTTATCATTGTAACACATTTATAAAATAATCTGATTTATTTTCATTCAGTCAACAAAAATTTATTAAAAGATATGTTTTAGGCTCTGGCAAAGCCAGATACATTGCCGCTGCTCTCAGGGAATACAGCTTATGGGGTACTCTAAGCACTGGCCCTTCAAGTAAAGTAGGTTTTAGTGGTGTCCCAAATATCTCTGAGCTAGTAAGGGAAGAAGCTGGTATGCAAAGTATACCTTTGTGACTCGAAATCCCATACGTACCCTTCACCCTATCCTCATGAGGTAGCAAGATGTTTCTAAGTCGAAATTTACTCAATGCATGAAAAAACTTTTAACTGTTATTGGACAGCAAGTCTTACCTAAATCTAAAAGGATCACATTCCACAGAGCTCGTTCTTCTTCAGTGTATTTTGAAGGCTTGGGGTTATTAATTTATTTTTCTGAATGTTTATGTAACCTTTTACCATATTCCTTTAGGCTGTAAAAAGCCTCAGTAGAGGTTTGTCTGTTGCTAACGGCAAGGAAAACAGGAGTTGGCTCCAGGCATAGTTATAAAATAAATATTTTTTTTCCAAGAAGAAAAATAGCTATAAGAAACCTAGTTTCCTAGATACGATGTGCTAGGGATCTTTTCACTCGTGACCAATTGTGGCACCAACCTAGGATTATCATTTTGGACGTCTTCAAAAGAATTAAAGCCCTAAGTAAGTCTACAGAAGAACAGTAAAACAAACAGACTTCTTATAATTTCCTGGAATGCATTTCACAGAGTGCATTGCAGGGGTGACCATTTGTAGATCATCTTAATGCATGAGTTTATTCAGCTCCTGATATGCAAATGCCCTGTCACCAGGACTGTTGTTGGTTTATCCGGCATCTAACTACATAACACCATTGAAGAACAAGCCATTTGACTGTGTTTGAAATGTTAAAGAAGAACTACCTTCCAGAGTGTTTATTTTCCAAAATAACATTTTTGCAAAAAACGATCAACCCAGAATGACCTTGCATTTTCATTCTCCATGTTGTCAAGGAACTGGGCCAACGTTAGATCAATTTTTTTGTCCTTGTTAAGCGAGTTCAAGAATGAGGTTTTCAAGGGAGTGAATGACTACACAAACATATTTCCATATGTTACATTCTACCAAAAAGGCATTAGCGTAGTGTGTTTTGACCTTTTAAAAAACGTTCTTGAGATTTGAATGGCTGGTCAGTGTTGTTGTATGTCTTACTGAAACTTTTAGCAACCTATCAGGAAGCTGTGGTAGAGTTAGTCAAAATATAAAAATGCAAAACATTTCAAAGTTGAATGAGACAGTCTTAAACTGTTTTTTAATAACTCGTGTTATGCTTTTAAATTCCTAATTTTCATTTTGAGGATAAAAATCTAAATGGAACAGGAAATAACTATGTGATATTACTTCCATAAACATAAAAATAACTGGAGAAACAAAACATTTGGGACTGAAACTTACAGTCCTATTCAGAAGCAACATTGTATCTCTCCCTCAGAAATAGTTTACTTATAGTCTGCAATCTCATTTGGTGATATTTTTCACCATTAAAATAGGAAGAAATCTACTATGTATTTTCAAGATAAGCCAAACCCAGCAAAATAGTCCAAAATGGATTACAGTAGATAGTAGATATTAGGTTACAGTAGATATTAGATTTTTATTTCCTAATTTATTTATTTACAACATACTGTAAAAGCAGACAACTTTTAAATTCCTCCAAAAATTAAATTAACATTCTGACTTTTGGGGGTATTTGGCTACATATCTAAAATACTCATGATTTCCTGTGAATAATAAGACTCACTTCCCCGCTGGTTAAATATCAGTGGACTCAGTGCCTTTTAATAGTAAAACTTAGCCTCAGTAATTTTCTACTCGTTCAGCTTTTGTAAGAAAAATATCTACTTTTGCAGATGCTGGAAAGAGTGAAGCCAAAGCCTTAGATTGTTAATATTGCCCCACATGTACACAGCCAGAGCATATCCCCCCTTGCCATTCACAAAACGTATGCTAATTGCCAGTAAATATCGCCCATCCATGACTAGACTTGCTAACTCAAAGTGTCTGATAAATAACAAAAATCGTGTCTTCTTTCCTATCACACAACAGAAAGAAAAATCACCAATGTCCTGTGAATACATTAATTGAAATCCTTTTTTTTTGACTAAACAGAAGTTATGTTTTTCTATTTTTGTTGAATTAATGAGAAGAAATGAAAGTAAAAAAATGAAAAAACCTTAGATATATTTTCTCAATGAATTCAATGCCATAGAGGACAAGAGTTAAATTGTAAAAGTCACATTTATTAATTTCATTTATTAGTTCACAAGTTTACTGAGTTGGTTTGTCAAATAAAAGCAGATGTTTCTGAATATTCAGAATTTTTTACTGAGGTGCAAAAGCTTGAAGAAGTCCAATGACTTAAACGTTTTATTCTTCTGAGTTCCTGGTATCTCTTCAGTGGTTGTAGTTGGACAATGTTAGACCATGCGGAATGTCATATGTCTATATGTAAGATAAGATGACTTTTGGTCTAATGGTAGCTTTCGGCTTCTTCCCTCACATCTGGTCGCCAAAGAGTCGTTCCGTCACCCTGCAGCCTGCTAATGAGATCCCCCATTTAATTAATACCATAAGAATTTTAATTCTGACTGAATCAATTTAACGTGATGTGATTTTGTCAGCTCTATTCCCCAAGTAAAAAGTGAGCCTGATGCTTATTACATACATCATTTCACGGGCCCTGCATTCCCTGCTGACTTAAACAAATTCTAATTAAGACTAATTAAAGCATCATTTATGAAAGCGCTTGTGATAGCTATGCAAACATTCTGGGTGGGTATGCTTTGCATAATAATTATCCTAGTTAATATTAAGGCTAGGTCCTTGGCAATTAGGTCTTTGAAACAGAGAGTTATTCTGAATTTAGCCCTTTTCAGTGTGAGCAATTAATTTTTTAAAAAGTGCTAAATTTATGTAGTGGCTTCATTAACAAAATAAATTTAGAAGTAGTAATATTGTTTGTATCTTTTAAACTAAGCATAATCCTTAAGCCAAGTGACAGTTTAAAATAAAAGGATGCAGTTCTTTGATCTGGTAAGTTTATTACAGATGTCCAAGAAAAAAAATTAAACTTTATAAACTGCTGTCAGATTTTTAAATAAAGCTTACTAATCTTGAGCATATTTCTTAAATGTGCAGATGTCAATAAGGAATATAGACATCTGAAACAGTACTTTATTTTAAAAACTAGATTTTAAAATTACATTTTGAAAAATCTGAGGTGGACTCAAAGCAGATTAAAAGTCTTCAATTTTGTAATGACTTGATAGGCCTAATATGCAAGAAAATGCTTCCTTACACCTGCTGAGTTTACTGAAATTAAAAATTCTTACAGCATTCATAGTTTGCTTTACCTTTGTTTTTAAAGTCTCTATTATACTGTCAGTATTCATTGTGCTGCAAAATTGAAATGTATTAAAATGGTGCAGGAACTGCTGGCCTTTCAAACCCCTGTATATTTTTTCTAGGACTTTACAGCAGGGTCAAGTGAAGTTGGAGGTTTCAAGAGGTGAATGAAAAAAAGAAAAATGAAAGAAAATGTGACTCCTTTACTAAGTGAGTAAAAGAGGCTCGTGATCGATGGCACCAAGAAAAGACTATACAGCTTCTTTCATCTCCATCTTTACAAATATAAAGGGTGTCAGTTTCAGAGCAGGAAACTCAGAGGTAGGAAACAAGTAGTCTGTTAAATGGACTGGGTGCACGTAATGCATAGAGTCTGCTGAATTTTACCCCATAGAGTCTGCTGAATTTTACCCAGCACTACTGAAAGCTAGACAAAAATTTTTATCTTTTGAATGAATTGAGAATCACAGAAATCGAGAAAAAAATGTCTGTACCTCGCAATTTAGGAAAGCACAGAACCACTCTAAATTTCAATCCATTCCACCAAGTTTTTGGGTGTTGCTGAAGCTACTGATCCTGAACCAAAATTTCAGCCACAAGTTTATAAAAGCCATGTTACACCTCCACAAGAGCAATACAGTGCCATAAAAACAACAAATAATAGACTGAACTGTCTGCGATGCTTTTATAGGACAAGCGTGATAATAGAGTATGCATAAATCTATTAAGCTTGATCACATTCTCGAAAAAGATATACCTTAAAAAATGGGATCCTGATTTCACAACTCTAAGTGCAGCACAGAAATATCAAAGAAGGCTGTGGCAGGTAATAAATGATTTGAATACTTAAACATCTTTATCAACTAACTAGATAGTAGAAATGTATGTAGGCTCATTCAATTGAAAAGTGACACAAATTATGAGGGTTATTACTTTAACACCTTGAGAAAGTGTCTTCAAAACTGTGTCTAATCAAATAGAGCATAGTATTGGGAATACTCCCATAGCCCGAAACTAGTGAAAAAACAAACTATGAGACACAGCAGTATTAAAGAGCTTCAAGGAGTTAGTAAGTACTTGCATCGTGGGATATAACTCTACCATGATACTGACATAGAACTCTAGCAATAAGAATCACAAAGCAACCCTTGGTTCAAACACAAATACAAATGGCCAATTTAGATTAAGAGAAGTGAGAACACAACCTATGAGGAAAGGCTGTCAGCGATTCTGGTCCATCTAACAAAGCATCGCTGAGTGTCTTTCAAAGTCAGCTGCCTTCTCCTTGTGCCGTCTCATTTTAGTACTTTCCTTGTTTTTGTTATTAAGAAGTCTGAGAATCAGGTGAACAGTTGAATGACAAATCCCAGAAGCTCCCTCTGAAAATAAAGCAAAAAATTTGGGAAACATCTCCCAAAATATGATGAATGAAATATCTGCTGGATAGGAGAAAAGATTATGGGGCTGGCAGAGATTTTAAATCTGGGGGAGGGAAGAAGATAGTTCTTGTCCAAGATGAACAACCGATGAATATGTATGATGTATGGATGGGTGAAATGTTTTTAGTTATCTTTACATAGAAGGCAATAATCTCTACAGTCACATAGGCGAGAGAAAAAAATAAAATGCATCTCTAGCAAAAATTTAGGTCAGAAAACATACACAAAATAGGCCCGACAATGATTTTATGAAGACATCTGCTTAGCTTTAGATTGGAGACTTTTAAGTTCGGAGCGAGGAATCTGTCTTTCCACCAACTAGTAGCCTCACGGAAAGCAACTGTACCACTCTGAGGGCAAGTTTTCTTTGCCTTATCCTTTCATCTTTCCTTTCCTTTACCCTTTTACTTACTAGTTTCCTTTGACTTTTTCCTCTACTGTTCCAATTTAAGATAATCCTCGGTTTATGATGCTGTTCTATAATAACCAAGAAATGAAAGAACTGTCTTCTAAAGCCAGGACTCTCGTATTTGGATGTGCACAGAGTCACTAGGCAAGTTGGTTCAAACACAGCTTTTTGGCCGCACACACAGTATTTCAGATTCAGCGGGTCTAAGGTGAAGTCTGACAATTTTCCATTCCACCAAGTTTCAAGGTGTTGCGAGCCACTGACCCTGGGCCATAATTTCAATAACCCAGATTTTACCCACCCAAAGTTCAGTTCCCAAAATCCAAGCACTGAAGGAAACCACAGATGTAGTCACTAGTTTGAACAACTTCAGTCTTTACCTAAAATATCACTAATGGAAAGTAAACACCTGTACGGCCACACCAGTGTTTTCATTTTTGTTGTGGGTGCTGTCTGTTTGGATGATGTCTGTATCCATGCCCAGGCCCGAATACAGGTTTTAAACGTCACTCCCAAACACTACCCATGAAGTATCCATATATTTCAAATGCCATATGCAAACTTCCTGCTAAGAAAAAAATTATAAAGATTTTAGGCTTCACCTCACTGTTTTATTTTACAATTGATGAAGGGTCGAACTTTCAATCAAATCATAACATGCATAATTAGAAGCTACTAGCCGCGGCTTTAAAGAAAAATCACAAAATGATCACAAAGTAAAGATGTTCTATGATACCCTAACTCCTAATTGGTAAGGACCATAAACGTAGCTACAGAAATAGTTAAATTAAATTCAGCCTTTAAGGCTAGCACCTCCGTTATTATGCGTGTGGCCAGGAAAAACTGAGGGGCTCATCTTCTAACTAGGATAAAAAACTTCCTGCCAGCGATGATCCAAAAACACTGGATGGCTTTACCAACAGAGGCTGCAGACTCTCCCGGCTGGAAGCTGCAGCTCTGCTCTCTGCTCTGCTAAGTGAGATCTTGCTTGGACACAAATAAGAAGACCACTGAGAAGTTGGAGGTTCCTTTACAATGCTCTAAGTTCAGGTTTTAATAACCACGAATAAGTGATGAATATCCCAGGATAATTGAAGTGTTTGTCATGACTAAGTATGGTAATTTGAAAGTATTTAAGGTTCATGAAACATTAAAATAAGAGATGATAAAAGGACCCAATAGAGAAAGGAGAGATGACAAGCCCGTATTAGTCCTAGGCTACTCCATGCCACCCCGTTCATGTTAAGGAGGAATAGAACATAATGTGTCTCCTGTAAGCCAATATGACAAGAAACTGAAGCCCAGAGAGGTTCAGTGTCTTGCTAAAGACCACACAGCATTAGATCAAGATGAAGTTTTCTTGAAATAGAGCAGGGAGTTTTCTACTTTCTTCCACTGCCTCCATATTTAACCACAGAGGGAATGTACGAAGACCGGCCATCCAGGCGTCCTTTCCAGGGTGAGAATGTCACCTCTTCATCTTCTGACTTTTCTCCCTGCTTACCTGCAGAAAGAGAGCTCCATCTTGTCGCTTATTAGAACTGCCCGTTTTAGACGAGGTTACGCGGTGCCGATCTGAGTGGTGCTAAGCCGCACTGACCCGCGGGGAGGTGAAAAGAGAACTGGCCCACAGCCTGGTCGCGGGGAGGAACCGGCAGCTCTGTTGGGAAGGAGGAAGCGCGCGCCTGCATCAGAAACACCGCCTGCATCGAAGCCTCTGAGAAACCCCGAGTGACAGGAGACTGCGGTAAGGAATTTTCATTCGTTTTCCTTTCGAACACGCGGGGTTCGTATGGGTTTAACTTGATGGAGTGAAAAGCCTATAAAGAGAACGAGGTGAAATGAGGTTTCGGAATCTGTATTCTCTGGGGACTAATAACTGGCAGTGCAACCAAGGCCGTGGCGGACACGAGCAGGTTGGGCCGGGATTTAGCTCACACCCCAAAGGGAAGGTCTGCACTGCTTGTTTGTTCAAATAACGGTTTAGCCTTGGAACATAATACAAGGTACTCAACTAAAATAGAAAAAGTAAACTCCTCTCCCGAAGCAGCAAGCTCCCGGAGGAATTCGGCTTTCCAATGGAATGCCTGTAATGATGGTAGAAGAGAGTGAACATGGTAGCCTTCCTCCCCCAACAGAAACCGGTCACTTTTGATGTCTCAGAAGGTGGTCATAAGGCTTGCTACTCTTCCTAGCCTTGAGCCACAGCTCGGGATCTTACCTCTTTCATTAGAGGACTCCCAAAGGCCAAACACAGGAAAGTGTAAGTCACTCTAATTCACTCCTTAACTTCAGAGTTACAAGGGGGTGCGGGGAAGCGACTCTAGGGAAGGAGGATGGACTTTCTAAACTAGGATAGAGATTACGAATTTAGTTTAATGATTCTCTACAAGATCTTTAAAACACTGGAAAAGCAAGTTAGTTTTATTCACTTACTTAAAAATCTGTGAAATCCAGTCTCACCTGCCATTTGTATTTCCAAGTAGAACATACAAATTGTGCAGATGGAAATGACATTGTTTAGTGAATATTCAACAGGGCAAGCCGAAACTCAAAATATAAATATGCATTGTATAAACAGAAATTTAGAAATCTGTAGTAATTGTATCTAGTTGATTTTTAACAGCTTCGCGGTGTATTAGCTTTCTAGGTTGTACTCTCTGCCTTTCTCGTATTACTCTATTGACAGGCAGCTGGTGCCGTAATAAAACCGCTATTCCCAGATCTGCCAAGGGCTCAGAGAGAGATGAGTACAAGACGGATATCTACCCACTCACCATTTAACGTGTACCGTTTCCTACTGAACATGCAGATGGCATGGCGGTCCCAGATTTCATTTGAGTTAATCTAATCCCTCCACTGCTCCCACTAGAAAGGAGGGCATTAGCAGCCATATGTCAACCAGATTTGTCAGATTATTCATTACAATTAATTGCTGTTCTCACTTAAGGCCTTTAAGGCTGTGAATTGCTCTGAATTCTATTGCAAACACAAAATTATGAGTAAAAGACTTTAGCCCTGTCATTCAAATTTCACGCTGACCTTTATCAGCTTTTGGCTTTTCCATGGGTGCTGGGCTGAAAGCTTTCTAATTGGTGTTCCATTTCTTCCTCACTACAGGTAAGCTGTCGACCTAGGCAATAAGTATGACCAGAAAGACAAGAGGAAAAACTCTTAGGTCCCAGCAGACAGTATTTAACTGCCAACTAATAATACATTAGGAAGGTAATGAAACGAGCTAGATGTCATAATGACCCAGTATACTAATTAAGCCTCTAAATACTGCAGGTTTTTAAGACATTTTCTGTCTTAGAAAGGCTTATTTTTGGAACCAAATTTCTTTTTACATTGTTTCATTAGTCAAACTCTTTTGTAAGTTATCACTGATGATCATTAGAAATTAACCAAATTAATACCCACGCCTTCATATGGAAGGGAACTCAGATTTCAAGCTGCAATCTGCTGGACTCCTTCAACGTTGTCACTTTAACATGCTCTTGGACCAAGGAAAATTCGAGACTTCTCGGCTCCATAAAAATTGTTATTCAATCTATTTTATTTACTATTATTTAATGCCACCATCCAAAGTTAGAAACACTTGTCTTCTCACTTCGCTGGGATTTTCCAAGGTGTTCTTGAACCTGTTTGGATATGGATGAGTCTTCTTCTCCATTAAAGTCAACAAAAGCAATGGTGCGACAGAATTAGTACTGTTTGATTAGACGATCATCAGAGGATCCTTGATTGCCAAGAAGTGTCTGTCATTGAGATTATTAAGCCACAGTGGGGCTGCCTTGATTAATACTTTGTTTGCAACTTCAGGCCAGTGATCTTGTCAGATGTTTCACAAATCCTGACATGACAGTTTTATTAAGGATCTCCTAAGCAGTTGACAGTTGAAATTTCTGGTATGATCTTCGTCTTTGCATGTGAAATCTTTGTTTATAGAATAATTTAAGGTACTTTCATAGGCAGGGATAACACAGAAGAGAGGAAACAAATTTGGAATTGTATGTGTGTTGTTTTTATTTTTTCTGATGATTACAAAAATACTACTCAGGACCCAGAAGTGCTTACTCTTCCAGTGCTGGAGAAGTCAGATTTATACATAAATATTAGCTGCACTTGGCAATCTAAAACTAGAATAATAATATGAAGTCCCTTTAGTCTGCTGTAACAAGATACCAGCATATACGGGTGGCTTATAAACAACAGAAATTTTATTTCTCATAGTTCTTGAGTCTGAGAACCCCAAGATCAAGACTCTGGCAGACAACACCTGATAAGGGTCCCGCTTTCCCACACATTGATGGCTGCCTTTCTGCCATAGTTTCCCTTAGTGGAAGAGACAGGACACTCTCTGGGACCTTGTCTATAAGATGCTCCAACTATTCATAAGGTTTTGCCCTCATAACCTAATTATCCACCAAAGATTCCCACCACTTAATGCCATCACTTAAGGGTTAAGGTTTCAATGTAAGAACAGGGCCAGTGAGGGAGAGGATGGCAACCTATTATGGTTATAGCAGTTAAATCATGTTTGTACTTAAGCACACTGCTTAATGTTTTTTATTAACATGGAGATTTTTAAGTAGAAATAGGAGTCAACAACAAAACCAAAATCTAGTCATCGGCTTCTAAAAGACATAATTTATGTTTGCTCTTTAATAAAAACTATTCTTAACTTCAGATCTTTCCTTCACTTTTCTAATGTGACACAACAACATGCCTAATTTGTTGTCTTTACTCAATTTTTTAAAAGTAATGTATATGATTTAGAGGAGTTTCTATTGGACATTACTATATCATGGTTAAATTCCTCGTCTTAATTTGACAAAGACACAATATAAATCCAAAAATAGTTTGCTTGTATAAAGATACATATGTTTACATCTTTTGTTGGTATATATACAAAAGAAAAATCTTAATATTCTAAGAAAGTGATTACCTTTTTTAATTAATGAAAGATTACTTTAACTCTTAAGAACATTGACTATTCAACCTATATGCACCTTTTAAAAAACTAATAGGATTTCATGGTTGGGATAAACTGAGGAGTGTCATACTTGGTTGAACAAGCTCCAGTATGAGATGGCTAGCAGATCAAAGAAACAATTGGGCCGTATATTGACAAACATAAGACGGACTAGGAAGCAATAATGGTGCAAAGGATAAATGAGGAGATGGTCTGTACCTCCAAAACTCCAAGTAACAACAGCAGAAATGACCAACCCAGAAGTTTGTAGGAAAACACAGATCCCAGAAATATCAACACATACTAATAGTTCAGGCATGGTTTATCTTCAACTAACCCGGTTCAATCTAAACGCCTGCCATTATTAATAAAAGTCAAAGAAACTAGGTAGTCTTATCATCTCCCAGAACCTCATTTGCATCATCTAGATAAGCGAAAGAGTTGGAATAAAGACTTAAGTCATTTTTATTTCATGAATTATGTTAGTGAAATTCAAAAGAAAATGTCCAACAAATGTAAAGCTTATCCAGAGCTGCAAAAATCTGAACATTAAAGACAGACAAATCTTAGATGAATTGTATTTGCCCTCATCCATGAGAATTTGCTTCTGATGGAATTAAAATAATTATGGTATCACAACTTTTTTTTGTAAAACATTGTTTTCTCTCTATATATGAAATCCAAGTTAGATTACAGCTGTTTCTTTTCAGGGACATGGGTAACATCTATCTCTGCCTTTTGACTGTATATTTTGCATAATAACAAAAACTATGTGTCCAATTACACATTCCCAGAAAATAGTACAGTACTTCATGCTTAATGGACACATAATAAGTATTTGGTGAATCAGTGGAATAAATGAATCACAATGACAAATGTAAATGTGTCTTAAATCATTTTATCCTAATTTTAAAAATAGTGTCAAGTGGAAAGCCATAGGAAATTACAATGTCAAGTATCCTATTAAAGTAGCTTGAAATAGATTTATCTTGATTTCCATGTAGTGCTTCTCAACCTATTTTCTTCTTTTTTTCTTAAATTTGTCTGAGTGTGAAGATAATTTTAGCAATTTAAGTAAAATTCATTCAGCCAGTGCAGAGTCCCTCAAAAATATGCCAATTACATTTTTTGATAACTAAAAATAAATGTGTTCTATTATTTTGAATAATTGTGTGACTTCAAATTTGTTAAAATAATAAAGACGAAATACGGCAAAATTTGTAAGTCCTTAGGAAAAAAAGTCACCTGCATAAGTACATCTTTTTACAATTTTAAAACTACATAAATGCTTTAAAATTTCATTCTCTTTAAATTTTATGAGACACTAAGCTTCCCGTAATCGAAGTCTATCATATTCAGGGTTGTTATAATTGAAAAATTCGTTCAGTTAAAGCATATAAGTAATCTGTCACAATGAAAACAGCTTTTTCCATCCTTAAAGTAGTGAAAACCAGTGTACAAAACCTCAGTCAATGCAAACACACACTGGCCCTCCCCCACTGGCAGCAGACATTGACAATATTAAGGTGACATTCCAATAGTAACTTAGCCTTGTTACAGAGGGGTAACCTTTCCACCTAATGTACTAGTTGTTAAAGGTAAGAATGGAGTGGTTTAGTTACAAGTTGGATCACACCCAAATTTAAAGTAAATGTGACCTCAGTTTTTGTCCTAGTTATTATATAACAATTGTATTACTCTGCTGGTTAAAAAAAAAGCCAGTATGTCTAAATATGAAAGAATCTTTATTCGATGTGAAAAATTTTCCATTCTTTGTCAGGAGACTATATCTTAGTTTTCTCCTGTGTCGTTTTGATGCTATAAGAATTCTAAATAGGGAAAGTTATGGGGGAAAATTTAACACAATATTGTGGCCAAAATATTTATGCCAGAAAGAGGTGGAGCAACTCTTCAACTCTTCTAAGGATTTAGATATTTTTAAGAGAGTGGTTATACTCATTTACTGATCACAAGGAGGAACATTCCCATATCCTCTCTCTGGGATTGAGCCAGTACATTTAATCAATTTTTTTTTTTTTTTTTTTTTTTTTTTTTTTTGGTGCCGGGATCAAACTCAGGGCCTTGCGCTTGCTAGGCAAGCACTCTAACCACTGAGCTAACTCCCCAGCCCTTAATCAATATTCAATGTGCAAATAATTGCATTTTTTAAACTTCACCTATATTCTAAGTAGTATTCACCATACTTTGATGTATGGTTTCTAACATCAAAAAAAAATAAAATTTTAGTACATAAAATAGACATAGAACCAATAAGAATTCAAAGGATATTATGTTGATTTTTAAAGGGGATTTCAAAATGTTAGCTGGTTAGTAAATATTATACTATTAAAGAACGAACATCTTTTCATAAAAAACAAAAAACAAAAGAAAATAAAAGTAAGAAAAACAGACTAAAATTAAAATGCATATTATATTACTTTTACATGTCAACATGCAAATGAAAATTCTGGAACTGTACATGTATGCCAAAATGTTAGCAATATTTCCTGCTACAAAGTTTTGAACTTTTCTACTGTTGTCATGTATTTTTTAGATATTCTGTACTGAATGTAAATTACTCTCTTGGGGGGGGGAATCCACAAAGAAAATATAATTTACCTGAGGCCTGATGAGAAGCAACAGTTGTGCTGGGCTAGGGAGCACCACAAGGGGACAGTCCAGGGCTTGTCTCAGGACTGGGGTGGAGTCTTGGCTTGCTGGGGCATGAGCTGGTGAGCAGAAATGCAAGAGGGCACCAGTATGGAGCTGGGTTCTATCAGCCTCACAGCCCTGTCAAAGGCTGTACTTGATGTGGGCGTCAAAGAGATCAGGTTCACAGCGTGTCGGTAGCTCATGGGAAGGGAGCTCACATGATCACAGCCATTTGGAAGAGATTCTCCTGATGGTAGCCTGTTATGCTAATTTGAGGCAGGGAAATTATTCGGGGTTTTTGCAAAGTACTTTTCAGAGGTTCCTTGGACCTACTAAGAGTCAGGAAAAGAGCAAGAGATTGAAAGGACATTTCAGAGTTAAACTGGACAGAATGTACTACCAGACTACATTTAGAGAAATCTGAGGGTGGTGGGAATCCTGTTAGCATTTAAGGGCTTGGTGACTGGGAGGCACTTAACAGGCAGAAGTGGCCATCAGCCTGCTATTGAAATCTTTACGCAACACTCAGATTTGAGATTGTGAGGTGCTGCATTCGCTGGTCAACTTTGTAGAAAGTCTAAGCACAGAGAGTTCTGAAGAATTTTTTCTTTTAAGAGGCAAGAGGAAGAAATTGAGCCCTTGAGAAAGAAGAGAAAACAACATAATCAAGAAGTTTAGTTTCAAAGGAGAGAAAAAGGAGACTATTTCAAAAGGAAAGTGAAAGGTAGCAAAATCAAGATTTTCTGAAGAACTTGGGATCCAGTTAAGGTGTTTAGCTTTGTTCCCTCCTCTCCTTTTGGCCCACTACCAACCTTTGAGTCTGTTCTGGGGCACAACTGTAACTCTCACGGCCAAAATCTCCCCTACACAGAAAGGTGTTAGAGGAGAGAAAGAGTAAAACAAAAAGCCTCACCTGAGAGCTATGTACTTCATGGACAAATGTTGAATTTTAAACCTGGAGGGTTCTTCAGGATCATTTAGTGCAAACATCTCATTACATAAACAGTAAGTTCACCACCAGTTTACGTGATGTAGCTGAGACACTCACACTTCAGGACCTTAGAATTTCTGAATCTAGTTGTCATCTCCACTGACAGTACCTTACCTAGTCTGGTGGACTGACTGTGGTCAACTTGGGCAGGAATGCCCAGCTGGACTGAGTTGGTGTGGACCTGGGCATAGAAAAGCCACCTGAAAGTTACTGCCGACACAGTATAAAGGAGAAGGGGAGCATAATGGCCAGCTGTTTCCCAGGAGATGCTCTGTTGTGGCTGGTTTCCTAGAATGAACTCAGCCGTTCTCCTTGCAGTTCCAGGATGGCTGCTGTTCACACCATGGGAGCTCTGGTCTTCTTCTATGCTGAGAGGATCATGTCCTGGCTTAAGTATAGATTTCTTCAGCCTTTTAGTGCAGACACAGACTTACATGGGACATTGCTGTGGGCTCCCAGCCCTTGATTGGATCTTTTGGGTCTCCAGTGCACAGGTAGACATTTGGCATTCTTCTTGCATTTGGTTTGTGTGCATGAATGTCATAACTTGTACTCGTTGTGTATTAAAGCTGCTCTCTTGCAAACCATTGTTTATAGAAGAGTAATTAATACACCTAGTCACTTGTAAAAAGATGAAAACCACAGGAAATATCACTGAATCTGTGAAGAATTTGAATCATTCTGTGTTGAAGACTTGTGTCTTCCTCTGAGACTTTCTTTTTCCTTGAAGTAGGCTTAGATTTATTAAAGCCCATTCCCTGTCTACAGTATCCAGGTTATATTTTGTTTTGTTTTGCTTCTTTTATGATTCACATGTAACATGAACATGGCTTTTTTTTTAAGGACTTGAATACATAAATGAAAAACACCGAGAAGGACGAAATGGGCCTGAGTGTTGAGTACATATCAGAAATATTATCTAAAATGGAAATAACTGAACCTTAAGAAGTAAAAGATAAAGGAAAATAATAGGTGAAAAGAAAGTCCTTGAGGGTTCTCCATCTCCTTTTGCTCCATACTGGGAAGGATACATGGAGCTGGACGGGCTGGGAAGAGCATCACAAGGTCACTGTCTGCCCATCGATCAGACCGTGCCCTGTGCCCGGGACAGAGGAGACCCTGGCGTGGAGATACTCTTTACATGGACGGGTTAGGTGAGCATTAGAGGCAGCCTCTATTTGCAATGGAGGATGAAAGCCATGTGGAATTGGTCATTCTGATATAATGAACCAGGGTGTGATTAATTTGGAGAGTGGCTCTTTTGTGGAAATTAAAGATATGACTTATGGACTGTATGTGTGCCCTTAAAATTCATATAGTGAGCCCTTAACCCACAATGTGACTGTATTTGGAGATGGGACCTCTGAAGAAATAACTAAAGTTAAACAAAGCCGTAAGGGTAAGACCTTAATGCAATAGATACCAGAGAGCTCATCTGCTCTCTCTTTGCACAAAGAACATCACCTGTGAGCACTAGGTGAGAAAGGGGTTATCCTCACGCTCGGGGGAGAGACAGTCCTCAGCGGACAACAACCTGAGCTCACCGAGATCTTGGACTTCCGGTCTGCAGAGCTTTGGACAAATAAGCTTCTGTCATTTAAACTTTCCAATCTCCAGTATTTTGTTAAGGCAGCCAAGCAGACTAAACATTTATTGATAATTGCCTTGTTAGTAATACAGCATAGTGGCCTAGAATGCAGGCACTACGTCAGGAAAGACGAGTTCAAATCTCTGTACCGCCATATGGAAGCCTGGTAGCCATGGGCAAATATTTAGCCCCTAATCGCTCCGTTCCCTCGTCTGTAAAAAAGGACAACAAAAGCCTATCTTACTGGCTAATTTGAGGATAGAAGGAAATAATGTTTGCAATGGTACTTACTAAGTACTCCATGATGTATTAATTAAAATAATAAAAGAAAATATTATTTTGCCTACCGTGATTATAAATAAAATAAACCACCTCTAATGGATACAGAGTATAATTGGATAAGAGGAGTAACTTCTAATATTGTCACAAATAAGGTAACCACAGTTGGCATCATTAATCGTATATTTCAAAACATCTGTTAGAAAAGATTTTAAATGTTTCCCAAACACAGAAATGATTATCTAAGGCTGTGGTCATACCAGTTACCCTAATCCTCTTATAATACATTGTATACATTCATTGTGATGTTGCACTGTACCCTATAAAGGTGTACAATTACATGTGTCAATTAAAAATTAAGGTATTAAACCTTCTGAGGTTTTGTAAATGAGGAGGGGAAGAAGAGTTGAGGGGAGGGGAGGGGAATGGGAAAAATAATTTTAATTAAAAAAATAAAAGAGCTATTATATGACTCTATTTCTAGTTATATATTATTTGAGTAAAGATACAAATTTATTTTTAAATCTAGTGATCTTTTAAATGGCTCAAAAATTAAAACCCTGAAGATACCGAACTGGGCTGTGTGCATCATGTTAGTATGTCGTAGAGTGGGTTTAGGATCCTGCGGTGACTTTTTTCAAGGAGCTCTAAGTGCCACACCTATAGTCAGGCCTCACAACATCATGCCACACAGCTCTCAGCTCTGTTCTTGTCCTTTCCAGTACCCGTATAATTGTGACATTTCCCCATCTCGTTCATGTGATTACTTAAGTAGCTACAACTCCATAACTAGGGGTCATTTAAAATGCACTCTGTTTCATCTGTAGTGAATTTCTTCCTCTGATCTTCAGGTTAAAAACCCAGTTTAAACCTGGTTGCTTCTGAAGATTTGTCCTCCTGTTTTCTTGCAATTCTCACTTTTAAATGCATGGTGAAAAGCGTGAATGCTATCAATGTTCCTTCTTTCCACATGTCCTTGGAGGAGGCTTTACTACGAGGCTAACAGAGGCTCGGTACCCTTCAGTTACATAAGCCTCTTCCAAGGATCCAGCCCAGGGCCTGGGACATTTCCAATCATAGTTCTGTGTTATATTCCTTTTAAGGCCCTCCAAATTATATATGGTCGCTAAAACTGGGATCAAACTTTGTCGTTCCTATATTCTCTGAACTTTCAAAATCTTTAGATAGAAATTAATATTCAAAACTGAATAGTAACTTCAGCTGAAAAGAAAGCAAACTTAGAGAGCAGTCAGTAGCAAAATATGTCTGCATATGCCTCTCCAAAGTGAGCCAAACAGACATTTCTTTACATACAGTTTCCCATTTTTCAAATGGAGTCTTATGAGGAGGGATTTCTCTAGCCAAAGAATTAAGATGTGTTGTGTACATGTGCCGACCCCCATGATAAATGTGATTACTATGTGCTGCAAACCTGTACTAATGAAAATAAATTTCAAACAAAATAGTCAAGCCGAGCTCTGCTCATTCGCTACCCTTTCAACACAAAGGGCATAAACACCTCCAAAGAGCCCAATTGGATCTGTCTTCATAGCTCAATTTGAAAAGCACCAAAGTAGGCAATAAACTAAAGTGGTGGTACAATTGGAGACAGAGAAAGGGAGAACCTCACATGATTTCTCAGTGTGTAAGTGTTTTATCATAGAAAAATATACCAAGTCAGACTAAAATATCCATTGCCACATATTTTATGGGTGAGATGCATTTCTGCCTAGAATCCTAGGATGACTGTGCAAGGTGATGAGTCTCTTTCTTGCCAGTTGATTTTCCGGTCTCTTAGGAGAAGACAGAAATGATTACTAGTACAGACATTTACTTTCTAAATGCCAGAGATTATTGCGGATTGCTATTAGATATTGGGTGTGACTAGAAGTAGAGTCTCCAATCTTAGCAGTTCCTTCTTTAAAATTTGGAACTGTAAAATAAATATGTAAATAAATAAATAAATAAATTTGCAACTGTAAAAACCCACATTTTTTTAAAAAAGGCTTGGATCCAAGAGGACAGGCAAAATACTCAAATGAAAAGTTCTCCATGTCCTACATATCACCAACTCTTTCTTCAACTACGCCTCGAATTTCCCCTCTTGAATTTCAAAGGTTTGCAAATATTCCCTAAGCCACTGAATGAGATTGCAAAGTATCTCCTAGGTCCAGTTTTTCTAAATATTGAATGATTTGACTTTCTTTAAGAGACATGCTACTTTTTTCACATTGCTATATTTTTAATATATGGGCAGTGTATAGTAAGTTCATTAATCGTATCATTTGTTAAATTTTTTACTATAGTTCTCTTTTGGCTATTTTAATCATTCCTTCAAACATTCAGTGAAAATTCATTCAGTACCTGCCTTCCAGATTCTGTACAAAAACTAGGGGTACAAAAAGAAATAAAGTTCGAATTCTCTCAAACAGTTAGCTCTTAAACTGGACATAAAGGTGCATACCTGTAATCTCAGCACTAAGGGGGCTGAGGCAGGCGGTTCCAGGCTAACCTGGGGTTCATAGAAAGGTTGAATCTGGCCTGAGCTACATAGTGAGATCTTGTCTCGAAAAATAAAAAGCAGCAACACAAAAAGAACTAGATCCTAGAAACAAGTGACTATACTGGTTGACTCATATCTGGAATCTTCAAGTGCAACTAGGTGTTTAATATATATGTTTTATTCTATGGTGTTATTAACTAGGCAAGAGGCATAAACACTCTATTTTGGTGGAAATTATTATTTCCCTGAATATCCAGAAATAGATTCTATATTTAATTTCCTAGTTATTTATTTCATGTTGTATGTGTGTTGTTCAACTAATACCTAGGAAGTTATTTCCCCCTCCAGATTAAGTTTCTTCTACTAACATACATATTTCTAACCACGAGTTTATTTATAGTGGGACATGTTTGTTGCTCCACATTCCATAAATTTCTGACTAGAGAATCAAAATCCTATAATTACTTGGGATAGGCTGATTGTGTTGTCAATTAGTCTTTGTAACATTAGCCAATAAATGAATAGTCTAGTAAAAATGAATTCTAAACAAGAATTAGGAATAATTTACTTCGGAATCCTGCTTGCACTATTATGAATCATTCAAACAGTGTCAGGGCTACAGATCCTGAGCCTCTGTTCTCATTGTTTGCTTTTCCCCTTCCCCATTATTGCCATTGCCAGTTGTGTCATAGAGATTGCGTCTGGTAATCATAGCCTGGAATCAGTTACCATCTAACTGTTATTTTTCTTTTAGTTAAAACATTATTGAGTTGAATGACAGTTTTAGAAAGCAAGACCCACAGGTAACCTCTTCCCAGCTTCTAAACTCCTCTGGAAGAAAAAGAAACCAAAGTAGAGGAGCCTGATGCATCTATTTTGAAAAGGCCTGGTCTGGAGAGAATGCCTCCTTTCTATTTATTTTACACGATGACCCCCTACTCTCACTTTCATCAACCTCGACTTCATATACTTTGAGATATACCCAAGTGCAGCCCGTCATGGTTACCAGTGACTGATATTATTAAATATACAAAATCATTCTACCAGATGATAAAGGAAGCTACAGTGTCTAAAAATTTCATATATCTAACGTGTTGTATAAACAGCCTAAATCCCTATACATTTTATAACTTCAGCAGTCTAAAGGTTAAAGCCTGTCAGTTGAATTTCACGAATTCCAGGAAGAAATGGGGAAGTAGCACCAACTCTTCATTGTATACCAGTGATCAAACATCTCCTCATTACACTTCAATATTGTTGCCTCTAAAGGTCACCATTGCTCAGCATAATCACACAAAATCAAAACTGCAAACTTTATATATCATGGAGGTAGTAAATAGCTTGGAGGTTTATTTTCTGGTGCCTGAACAACATTCTGAACCCATTTATAAATTTCTAGAAACCATGGCATGAGTCAAACATATTTGCAATGCCTAACAATAGCTTCAATTAAATCAATTTTCTGTAAAGTTTGTTTTGTCAGTCATTTTACGGTGGAAAATATAACTCTCCTGGTCACAAAGCAGAAGTCTTTTTTAGTTTGCAACTTTTAAATGGCTTCTCCTCTTCCTGCAAAAATTCATTTGATAAATGTTTGTAGATCATCTTCAGGATGAAGCAGCCACAGTTGATCTCAAAGGGAAGTCATCAAGTTCATTTAGTAAACCACAGGTATGCCCAATAAATTGCATATACTCCTTTCTCCCTTTATTGATTTTGCTGTGTGTTATTTGAGCAACCTGCCACCTTGTAAGATCTACGGAACCAAAGTCTACACCTGGCCTCATTCACGCCACTATCAGCTGTCACCTGGTTGCTATTCTAGCCTAACTACTTCCACTTTTAGTCCCTGCATTCTTTCTCTTCTCAACAGTCAAACTATAGCTCATGTCACTTTATTTCTATAGAAAGGCTAAAATTCCCCCTGTGGTTTCTGAGTACACTTAAAATAAAATTCAAACTGCTTATCATAGTCTAGAAACCCATGTAGGAACTGACCCCTACTTAACATTCTGTCTCACCGTCTGCCATTCTTTTTCCTTGCTCAAACCCAGTGACTCTGCAGAACACGGCAAAGTCATAGATGCCTGGAGCCCTGCACTCATCCTTTACCCAGGGCAGGTGCAGCCTTTCCCCAGTCCTGACGGGGTCACGTCTTTCGTTCCCTTCACATCGCCTCCTGAACACTGTTTCTTTAGGAAACTGTTTCTACCCACCTAAACCAGCTGCTCACTCTTCCTGCAGCATCTCTCAATCCTGCCTCCCTACAGTATTTCTGACATGGAACTTACAACCTGGAATTGTCTTATTCAGATGATTTGTTCACTGTTTTTTTTTTTTTCTGCCTCTACCATCACTTTCGAACAAGATGTGTTAGAAGTAGGTACTTAGTCTATCTTTTTTGATAACCTATAGTAGGAACTTAATATAGATATAAGACATATGATTAAATGAATGCCCATTGTAACATTTTTCACAACAGCCAAAATACAAAAGCCATCCAAATGTCCATCAACAGACGAATGGATAAGAAAGTGTCATGTATACGTACAAAGGACCATTATGTTGCATTAAGCAAAAGGAAATCTTATATACTATAAGCAATATGGATGAACCTTGAGAATGTATGTTGAATAAAATAGGCCAGCAACGAAAGAACAAATACTGCGTCAGTCCATTGGTGAAAAGTATCTTAAATAGTCTAATTAGTAGAAAGATGATTGCCAAGAACTGAGGGAGAGGGGAGGGAAAAGTATTGTTTAGTCGATATAGAGTTTCAATTTGTCAAGATAAGAAAGTTCTAGAAATCTGTTGCAAAACAATGTGAATATACTTACAATGTGAATATACTTACAATGTGAATACACTACCGAACTGTACACTTAAAATAGTTAAGATGGAAAGTTTTATGTTATATATTTTCTCCACAATAAAATTAGCAAAAGTTCAAAGAAGAGCTTTCTAGTCATATTTCCTGCAGCTTATAGCAGAAATAAAGTGCTTCTGGTCAATTTTCTGTACTCTTCTTACTGGTGGAAGTTCAATAAAATTAGAGAATGAGCCATTAAAAGGAGTTTTTGTCAAGGAAAATTATCAAATAAAAATTACAAGAAAACAAGTAAACATAAAAGGTAAAATTGTTTCTCACATTAAAATATTACCTCCCGCAGCCATACCTCCTGGTTTAGCTGCAACTTTAATGTGCATGTTCTGATGTTATGCATATCAAGTTGTCAATGAAAGAAATAAGTGATTATCTAGATATTCCAAGCAAAAACAGCTTATAAATTGAACACTCAGATTTTTTTTTTTCATTTTGCATCTCAGCAAGTTCTCGCCAATTCCAATTATTTATGATTTATTCCCAAGTATACTCAAAAAAGAAGAATCTTGTTGGGGAACAACTAATAATCTGTTCAAAATATGAAAATCAATTGTCCCCTCTGTTACTTTGATTATAACATTAGGTTCCATCAGCACTTCGGAGAAAAAGTATTTTTCTAAATACAGCCTGGCTTTCTTATATTTCTTTTTTTTTTTTTTTTTTTTTTTTTTTTTTTTTTTTTTTTTTGTGGTGCCAGGGATCGAACTCAGGCCCTTGTGCTTACAAGGCAAGCACTCTAATCACCCTTTCTTATATTTATTAGAATGTGTGTGTGCACATGTGCACGTGTACGTGTTGCTATTAATTCTTCCCTGGATATAGATCCACATCTGTGTAGGCTCTACTCTACTCTAAGAACCTTTGTTTCCCTTGATTTTTTGTCCCCTGTTCACCTCACACTTTCGACAGTGACTCGGACCCTGGCTCTCTGTGCAGCAGGCATTTCCCCAGAGCAGTGGGACTGCCACATTTCTCACATGCAGCTCTTGGGGTCTCAGCCGCTTCTGGGGCACATGCTATTTGCTGCTGCTTGGCTAGACAGGCCTCTCAATGTAGGGATAAAAGAGAATTACAAATGGAGACAGATGATTGGTTTCATGTAACTTTTGACTCCTTCGTGCACTGATTCCATTCAACCCCAGGACTTAATGCTGAAGCATTGCACTTCCTACTGCTGAGGAAAATTATTTCATGAAGTTATATAGTTTGATGTTTCTTCTCTTATTCATGTTTGTTTGGGGAATTTGTGAATTGCTTTCTGATCTGTAATAAGGTGAAGGTTTTTTAATATTGCAAAACAATGGGGCTACATGCTGCATGAACTACCTTATCCCTTGTTCATTCTACCCATTTTATTATGTCCATTGGTAGCCAATAAATATGTCAACATGCTCTCAAGTGAAACCTGTCAGATTTGTGAAGCATGACTCCCCATCACTGGGTAGAAATCTAAAAACAAATTTATCCATGAAAAGAAATGAATGATAGGTTAAAGCATTTAATCACTTAGAAAATGGTAGCAACAATTTTCTTAAATGGCCATATTTAAACAAAGAACGCTTTCTTTTTTCTATTTTGGAAGTATTAAGAAGTCTCAATCTGAAAGGAAATCTGCAAAGTAAGTACAACTAGCTGCAAGCAAAAGTAGCTGTTGCCATAATGGCCTAGAGTGTGAGCCCTATTAACTCGATCTTATCATCTCTTTAAATCACCAAGAACCAATGACAAAATAACTTCAGTAACTGCCCAGAGGCTGCATTATCCAATACGGTGGCCACTAGCCATCACATATTTAAATGGAAATTTAATTAAAATCACACTAGCTACATTTCAGGTGCTCAGTATGTGGCTAGCGACTACCATATTGGACTGTGTGGTTAGAAAACATTTCCTTCATTGCAGAAAGCTCAGTTGAATAGCCCTGCTCAGAAGCATCATATGTACACATTTGCCATCATTTTTAGTCTTGGAAAATGTGCTCCACAGTCACATTGTTAAATGCCACTTGTCTCAACCTGCACCTGTCTAATTTTACAAAGAATTTTAAGAAATCTCTAATTTGAGGTAAATAATGAGTGAGAAGCTGCCTTGTGAAATGTAAGAGCCACTTTAATAGTTTAAGGACTCCAAAACATCTTTTAGAAAAGACTTAATAATCCCCTTTACCCGATTGTTACATACTCTTGTCTTTGTTTTTATGAATTTCAATGAATTTGGAGAGTAAGCAGTAAACTTGTTTTCATATCAAATATTCAGAAGAACTTTAAATAATACTAAAATATCTAGTAGCAAGAGACTAAAACATGCTCCACTCAATTACCACTATGTCTTAATTATTTCAGTGTTAGCTCCTTTTCTCAACTAGAAAACCACTTCTTAAGCAATAATTCACATAGAGTAAGCTGATTTTTAATAGTCCAAAACAAAATGGTGAGAGAATTAGTAATTAGGAAAGGGAATATTTTAACACAGGGACAATAAGAAGAGAAATAAAATTTTCTGACCATGTAGATAGAGCTGTCTATTCATCCAAAGATACCTATTTCTTCCAAACAAGTTCACAGCCAGCCTTTGTCCCCAAACATCTGCTATCCCTCCAAAACTCACCCAACAATGCACATACACTCTGCAGGCATGAGAATTCTTGTTTCCCAGTGGCTGCTCAGTCAGACACAAGTGCAAATAGCCACCATGAATAGGGGCTCACACCGTCTCTATCATGGTAGGTGTCATGCCAAAGACAAAGAGGGAGCCTCTACTCAGGTCTACCCCACACAGTGGTGCAGGTTGGCAAGTGGACACACTTTCAAAGTGACACTAGCTCATCCATTCTGTTTGCCTGGGAACGTACCCAACAATGGTTCTTGAAGCAGAAACTGACATTTAAAGAATCTAAGTTTAAAGATGAGATAATTTTGAGCTGGACTTGGATGATTCGTTAGTATTTGTGTTTTTCAGGAACCAGTTTGTATTTTCACTCCTGGTAACCTTTACCATTACTTAGCAATTTAACTTTTCAGGAAGGCTGGGAGGTGTGGTGAAATTGCACACATCTGGATCAAAATCCCAATCAGTCTCTGCCACTACACGGGTTTCGTAACCTTGGATAAATGTCCCACGAACTCCCTAAAGCTCAACTTCCTTCCCAGGAAGTGTGAACTCTTTGACTTCAAAAGATGACCCTGAAAGGAAATGAAATTGCCTATGTTGCAACTTCACTATGTACCGTTTGTACTAAAAAACAAGTTTCTTTTCAGTTATCTGTACTATACTCCAAAATTATTTGTGTATGATACTCCTTTATGCACTACTATTTTTCACAATTTACAATATATCCTGCCCTTTCTATGTCTTTTATATATATACACATATATATATTAGTTATCTAAAATATGTATATATAATTTTCTTTTCTTGTTGTACACATTTTCAGATGAGGAACATGAGGCCAAATGAGGTCAAGTAACACACCTAAATGAAGCTTGCTCACCACAGAGATAGTATATGTGCTGAAACTAGGAATTTGAATCCCAGTTTCTAGTCCCAAAGCCATGGTTTATGCTTCTCAACAGAAGGAAATTGATATTTAGTTTTGCAGATATGTAAGCAAGTAAAATCTCCTGAAAGAGAAAACTTGTCCCCAGCAAGTACATTGCCAATCAGTGTTCACTTCTGATTTGTCCAGACGTTGACGTCATGGGTTATGTCTAATAACTCATACCTATGTTTCCACCTGCTGTGCCGCCTGGGCATGTTTTGGCCCTCATTAAATGCTTCTGAAATTGATTTTAAAATTTTTTCTTATGCTTTTTCATTTTTCTCTGTTTCTTCCTGAAATGCATGGAGATCTTTAATGTCTTGTTATTCCAAAATATGGAATTTCCTTTGAGAATTATTTAAAAAGGAAAAACTATCAATAATATATGTGCACAAACACACTTGCCCATACATATAGTTTTCTCATATGGTCACATATTTTATTTCTTTAATGAGTATTAAGAAAACATAGAATAATTTCTATTTTGGTTAACAGCACACTGATTTTTTAAAAATTACTTTGAAATTTTAATCTCACATTGGTTTCCACATGAGCAGTTTCCACCTTCTATATCTTGAAAGAGTGTTATGTTAGTAGTAAATCAACAACAAAATTATAATTTTGCTACCACCTGCCAGAATTCTCACTCTGTCACGAGAAGACTCAAAAGAAATGGAAAACTCAAGGTTAATAAGATTATTGCCACCCACTCTTTATATTTATGTAGCTAAGTCTGTGCCTTCGGGCCTCTCTTCACTGAGCAGAAGATTGTAATCATTGCTAAAGTCTCAGATTTGTGCTTCTCTGCACAGAAATGAAATCAGTGATGTGTAGCTGAATGCATTCCAGAGAGCAATAGCAGATCATTAGCATATCAGTGACAGCAACAAAAAATACATGAAAACAAAAACATCGCATACAAATGAAGATGTGTAAGAGTTTTCTACAGAAGAGAAACTGTTTTCCTTGCTACTTCTGGAATCGGTCTTTACATTATCCGTTTATGTATGACAAAGCCAAATTTTTCAAAACCTTGAAATCCCAGGAAGGGAGCGAACAGGGACTGATAAGTCTAGACAGCATCCTAACCACGTTCCAGAGCACGTCATAACCTTCCAGTACTCCAAACTTTATAATCTAGCTGACCAATGCTGAAATTTGTCTTTGTGGAGTATTTCGAAAGGACGTCCCTGTACCCTTCCCAAGGAAACCCACAAAATCTGCCTTCTATTTGCAAGCTCTAGGTACAGGTCAACCCACAAGAGTTCGGCTTTTTTGTTGTTGTTGTTGTTCCTGTCTATCTTTACTCCTCATCTCCCAGTAAAAATATACAAAAGTTATTATAAATGTATTAGGATGGACTAATATGTACATTTGATTGCTAATATGTGTTTGAGAGAGATTGAAATACAATAGACATTTATTTCTCACTCCCTAACAGTCCAAGATACACCTGTTCTTTGTCCACAGGGAGCTGTCCTCCACATGGTTATTCACTTAATGATAATCTTTCCGTTTTGTGGTTCAGCCATTTCCTGGCATCTAATTATCATCTGTAGCAAATGCAGATTGGGAAAGGGCCACAAGGAGCCCATATGAAAGGTTTTATGGAAAGACAGGAGAGTCCAGTCAGAGTTCATTGGTTAAAATGAAGTCACACAAGACAAGCTTGGAAAAGTAGTCTAGCTGTGTGTCCAGAAAAGGTGGAGACAGATTTTGGTGAATACCTAGCAACAGCTACCCTATCAGCACCTCTATCAGCTATCAGCTACCCTATCAGCACCTTGTCTGGCATAAGTTATTGCAATTTTCTTCTAGCATTTTCTTCAGCATGGGAAGTCACACTTTTCTCCACAGGAGACTCTCCATTGAGAAATAAAATACTAAAATATGATTCATACTATATAACAACTCCTTCTTTAGAAACACAGCAAACTATTTTGCTCTGCTAAGGTTTATCTTCCTACCACTCCCCCTGGAACTTTAAATATTATGTTTTCAGTCTGTATGTGTCTATCTGTACCTTCTTAATATAATTTTAAAATTACTAGGAAAAAGTTTAGTTCATTCAGAAGCTATAGGCATTTTTAAATCTCATTTCATATAGGATTTCTCTTAGAAATAACATTAAAGAAGAAATTGGAACCTATTTTTGAAAAATGTAAGACTCATCTGTCTGTACTTCTGACACAGACTAAGAAAATATTGATCACGCCACATAAAAACCATACAAGAAAAACTTTTCTCCAAATGGCATATGTAGTTGAAGACAAACCTTTAACCTGAAACTAAAAATTAGCAATATATTCTAGACATGAGCATGACCCATTTTAATTAGCACACAGAAGAAATTTTTATGAAGTCAGAATGTTTTTGAGATAGTACAATCCCTTTAATTAGACTTTCTTTCTGAACCTATGACGCATGCTCTAAAAATTCTAAACTATTCATAAAATATACTTGAAGAACAGATTGAGGTTTTATTATTTATAACTTAGTCAAGATACCAAACCAACTAGATTGTAAACCTGCTGATACAGTAGCTCTTCTACCACTCTTCAAGCTGTTGCTACTCAAGTTTCTAATTTATGTGCAAATTGAATTTGCCTAATGCTTATTGTAAATTCCTTTTTCTATTTACTTTAGCAGTCTCCTGTACACTATGGTTTGAAGTACCTCTTCTGCAATTTGTAAAAAGATGATTTACCAAAAGGAATTATTTATTGTCTTTGTTTTCTGTGTTATTCTTCAGATATCCCACAACTCTCTTATTCAGAGAAGGGACTGACTTCCTATTATGAACTAAATATTCATCGGAGGGGCTGGGGATTTAGCTCAGTGATTAGAGTGCTTGCCTTGCAAGCACAAGGGCCTGAGTTCAATCCCCGGCACCACCAAAAAAAAACCAAAAAAAAAAAATTCATCGGAAAGCAAAGTCTCCTATGTCATGACCAAATTTAACTCAACTCAGGGAAATACAGATTACTTCTGTGGCTTTTATTGAGAGCACAGAAATCAAGACCTCAGATTCCTGTTTTCAGTATTAGTTTTAGTTTTTCCAGTGTGATAACTTGTCATTTGGTGTCCATTTACACCTGCAAATTGAATACAAAATTCCTTTAGAATAGACCTACCCAGTTTTATTATGCTTTCACTCTCCTAGGCACTCTCAAAAGAATTAGGAATCAGGGACAGATAAAATGGCTGTTTCCTAAAGGAGGACACAATGCAGCAGATAAAATGGGCATATAAACAAATCACTCTTCTACCAATGTTCTTAGTGTTCTAGAAACACTGTCAAATACTACAGTCAATGGTGAGATATTTGAAAGAATTGAATGCTTCAAAACATGTCAGAAGTAATTTCCAAAGCATCACTCCTACTGAATAACAATTTTGCAGGACTGTAGACAAATTTTAATTCTCTCTATTTGCTTGGCAACTATCGCATTCTGTTGCTGTTTAAATAGACTGCCCTGACCATATTCTCTTACATATTCACTAGAAAATGTTAGCAAAATTTCCAGTAAACATGGAAGTCTTTTTATGGGCTTGGGCCACCTACCTACCAGAAAAACATGTCATAGATAGTGGTGAACATAAAAATTTAGTTTCATTACATTTGGGCCATTGTAAATTGGAGTTTGTTTGCTATCACTGTCCTACTTACTTTGATATAACATTCATAATCCTTTATTCTTACATTTCTGCTACTTTATCCTTGTTCAAACAAACACTAAAAGGTCATGGCAAAGAGGCTAAATAGCATTCATAAAACAAGTATCTTCTCAACCTGATCATTAAAATCCTTTGTATTTAAAGAGCTACACACATACTTCTTTCTTATACTTTTTTAATAGCAGCTTCTTCACTAAACAATCCTGTTGATTTGAAAACACTGACCCTCTAGATAAATTGTTAGGCACTGTCCCCAGTCAGTGTAAATTCATACCTTTCATCCATTATCTTTCTCCAGAAAAAGTGGACAACTAGAAATATTACTTCCACTTCTAGCCCTCAGATACTTATTATACTTAGCTTCTCTCCACTGTCCTTTGAGGTGATCTTTTGTAGGGCTATAAAGTTGCCATTGTCTATTTCTAAACAGACCATCTTTGAACTAGGCTAATATTTTCTTCTTCTTCAGCAAATTTTTTATAGGAAACCACCCAGTAGGCACAGGATTTATTGAGAGAGAGGAGTGGGTAGAGCTTAAACAGATGCACTAAGTTGGAGCACCTACTTTCCCAGTTTCTGGATGCTTTGGGGACCTGCTTTAGCTGCTGAGATGCAGCCGTAACCTGGGGCATCTGCCAGCAGAAGTGTAGTATGAGTTACTGTAGCCAGTTCATCCTCAAAAGGAAGCTGTTTATCTTTCCTGGAATAAATATTCCCAAATAAGAATTTTCTTTACTTACAATTCTTCTGACGTCATCTCTATCTACCCACTTCCTGAACTCCTTATCCTTTGCCAGGTGTTATTTTACAATATTTCTTTGATGAGTATCTCATTTTATAGAAAAAGAAGTGAGATGTTGGGCATATATTGGTAGATTCCACTAAATATAACACGTACCTTGTCATCCAGACCAAGTGGCTTTATACAATTCTGGAATAGACACCCAGGAGTAAGATTTTGTGAACTCTGTACTTATTCTACATGGAGTTGTCAGATAACATACAAGACACTTAGTTAAATTTGAATCTCAGATAACAAATAATTTTAATATAAATGCGTGCCAAATATTGCATGGACGTATTAGACAGGTTGAGCTTCTCTAATCCAAAATGCTCCAAAAGTTCTGAAACCTTTTGACTACCAAAACTGACAGCATAAATGGAAAGTTCACACCACAAAACTGTTTTATGCACAAAACCACTCAAATCAGGAGTTGGGGATTTAGCTCAATCGGTAGAGTGCTTGCCTAGCAAGCACAGGGCCCTGAGTTCAACCTCCAGTACACACCTCTCAAAAGAAAAACCATTCAAAATATTGTAAATAATTTCCTTAAGGCCATGTATATTAGGTATACATAAAACATTAATGAATGTCACATGTAGGCTTGGATTTCACCCCTGAGGTATCTCTTTAGGTATAAGCAAATATTACAGAATTCCCCAAAAAATTTAAATCTGAAACATTTTTTTTCCCATGTCTTTAAGATAAGAGACACTCAACCTGTACTAAAATAGCATCCATTACTTGCGTGAAATCAACTTTATCTGGGCACCTTATTTTGGTTTGGGGATTTTGAGTTTTGTTTTCTAAATCTTGCAACCCTAATTCCAAAATACACAATCCAATCTCTAAACCATCAATAAACATACGATGCTATGTCTTTAGTTACCAGTAGTATTCCAACAGCCAAAGGTGGAACTAGGAATAACACTGATTACACCCAGTAGCACACTAGAAAACAATTGATTTTCCATATCCGTAATTTTGTTGCTGCTCATTTAGAACTCCTGGTTACCAATAAAGGAGTGTTTCCACGAAAGAGCAAACTGATGATTTCATTTAACTGAAGGCGGAGGTTCTTCATGTTATGGCATAGGCGATAAATGCCTATCAACCAGTGAATGGATAAAGGTGTGGTTTTCTATACAGTGGCGTTCTACTCCACCATAAAGAACAATAAGCTTGAGACATTTCTAGGTAAATGGATGCACCTTGAGACCATATTCTTAAGTGAAATAAATAGGACACACATGTTTAAATACCAATTGTTTCTCTGGTGTGAGATATTGAAAATATAAATAAGGACTAAAATGTATTATATTGGGAAAGGGAAGAAATTGTTCGAATGGGAAGAGGAACAAGGGAGGGTGGAAGGGAAAAGGAATGGAGGGACAAGAAAAAAAGAAAATAGAAGGAAAAAATGGAAACAAAGCTTTTGTAATTAAGGAGGGAAGAGTTGTTGAAGGGAGGAGAGAGGAATAGGCAAAAAAGAAGCAGCAAGATAAATCATGTACAGGTACAAATTCCCTGTGATGAATGTTATCATTGTGTATATCTAAAATGTACTGCTAGGGGCTGGGGATTTAGCTCATTAGTTAGAGAACTTGCCTCACAAGCACAAGACCTTGAGTTTGATCCCCAGCCCCCAAAATTAATTAATTAATTAATTAAAAATAAAATGTACCACTAAAATAAAATTTAAACACACACACAAACAAAAAGGAATTAAGAGGCAAAAAATAAAACTATAGCATTTCTTGGTATTCTGATTATACATCATTGTGTAATAAGTCATACCAAAATTAATGATTTTGAGAAATAGAGATATTTTATTTGCTCAAAAATATTTAACTGGCCAGGTTCTAGTTAAATTAAAACTGTGCCCAACTCAAAGATAGCCTGGATAGTACAAAATCTCATAGACGGAATCAAACTAGTGTCCAATCACTCATGTAGCGATGGAGGCTGCCAGTAGGGTGGGACCTCAGCTTGGTCTGCCACGGGAAGATCTGTATGTGGCTTTTCCCTGTTGTCGCATGGCTTTCTCACAACTCGGCAATAAGGCTCCAAGCAACCAAGTATCCCAAGAGGGAAAATTAGATAAGAACTGTATTACATGTCTAAAGTCAGCTTTAGAAGTCAAACCGGGTCACTTCTGCCACATTCTACTTGTTAAATACAATTTACTAAGACTGGCTCCAAGTCAAGGGAAGAATTAGATTCTACCACTTAACCAAAATGCTGTCAAAGAAATGGAGGGCAATTTAAAACATCAAACACTGCCATGGATCAGCAAATTATTTATATTCCTCCTACACACAAGATACACTCACTCTTCCTCAAAACTCCCTCAAATTTTCATCTTCTATGACATCAGGGTCAGACAGTCGGTCCCAAACCTCAGAATCTAAACCTAATACAGATACAGATCAAATGCCTTGCTCCAGATCCTTCACCTATTACTCCTATCATACAGTGCCTCTTGCTCTGAAGACCCATAAACTAGATAGAAAAGTTATCTGTCCTCTACATACCTTATCTTCAATGGAGGAGTGTGAAATAGAGTTTCTAGAAACTGTTATATTTTAAAAAGGGGGAAATTGGAAGTACCCAGGACTCTTTAGTCTATAGAAATTCTGAAATTCAGCTAGGAAATGTCTCCCACTCCCTTGGTTGGGGCTTGGTTTTAAGTATGAGAATGATCCTGTGTGGCCACTGGCTTTGCCCTGTGAACCCCGGGTTCACCCACTGAGTCATCTTGCATTTCCTATAAGAAATGCTCAGTATTTCTAACTAATTAGTGTTCCCATCCTATCCTGCTCATAGTAGTTCAGGAATCCAATGTTCTCTTTTGTAATGCCTTTCTCTCTCTTTGTTCAATCTGGTAGAGTTTCTACCAAAGCAATTTTCGTGAACTTTCTGGACTTTGCTTGAATCTTATTAGGGACATTCCTTTAGATAAAAATTTTACTTACAAACGTCATGGAGATAAGACTTTCTCTAAATTGGGCTATATGTTTGTAGTGTGACAACACTTTTAAGTCCATGAAAATTTTTAGCAAAAAGAATCCAATAATGTATAAAAATAATTATATTTTTACAATCAGGTGGAATTTACTCCACGTATGCAGAGCTAGTTCAAGATTATAAAAATCAGTTGATACAACCCACCATATCACAGGTTGAAGAAGAAAAATCATATGATCATATCAATAGATAAGGCATTTGACAAAATCTAACATTCATAATAAAATATTAAGAAAATTATGTATAGAGTAGAACTTCTTCACTTTGATAAAACAAAAAACAAAAGCTGGGCACAGTGGCACACACTATAATCCCAGCAGTTTGGGGAGCTGAGACAGGAGGATTGTAGTTAGCCTGAGTCCAACCTTAGTGAGACCCTGTCTCAAACTAAAAAATAAAAAAGGCTGGAGATGTAGTTCGGTGGTAGAGTGCCTATGGTTTCAATCTGCAGTACCACAAAAAACCAAAAATCTAAAAATACCTGCAACTAATGTCAAATTGAACAGTGAGGAACTACATGCTTTCCCACTAAGGTGAAGAACAAAACAAGGCTATTCCTTCCACCACTTGCATTCAATATTATACTGGAATTTCTTACTAATGTAAGATGCAGTAAGATAAGAAAAAGAAATGTAAGGTATGATAGACCTTTTGCAAATAGAAAAGGAACCAAGAGATGGAGGAAGAGGAGGGGGAGAGGAGGGGCCTGGGAAGTAAAATGAATTAGGATGTTTTATGTACATGGGTCAACTCTCCGTGATGAATGCAACATTCATTATATACTGCAAACATGCACTAATAAAAAATGTTTTAAAATGTAAAATATTGGAATATAAAAAATAAAACAAATCATATGATTTTTATGTAGAAAATGCCAAAGAAAAACCAAACCAAAAGAAAGAAACCTCTTAGAACTAATAAGCAACTGTTACAAGGTTGCAGAATACAAGGTTAGTATACAAAAGTCAGTTTACTTCCTGTACATCTGTAATGAATGATCAGAATTTGAAATTAAAGCACAACAGCATTTCATTAGCAACCGCAAAAATGAAACTCTTAGCTATAAATATAATTAAAATGTATTAGATCTCTGAGTACAGGCTCCAGTGAAATAAATCAAATCTTCAAATAAATGGAGAGATATTCCATATTCATGGATAGAAATATTCAAATGTATTATGTGTCAAATATTTCCAGCTCAACCTCTAGATTCCATGCAATCACAATAAAAATTCCAGACAATTATTTTGTAGGTATTGACAAAAAGATTTTAAATTTTATATCAAAAGCCAAAACATTCAGAATCACTGATGCAATGATACAGAAGAAAAAAATACTGAGAATTGACACTACCCAATTTTAAGACTTACTGCAATAGTTACAGTGACAAAGACAGTATGACACTGGGGAACAGAGAGAGAAATAGATCAACGGAATAGAACAGAGACACCAGATATGCACACACCAAATGCTGTCAGTCTTTGGCAAAGGAACAAAGATGTTTCCATGGAGAAAGGGAAGTCTTTTCTACAAACAGTATTGGGCCTCCACATGCAAGAAAATTAATGTAGACACGGACCTTATACATATCACAAAAAAATAATTTAAAATGAGTCATAGACCTAACGGTACAGACAAAGCTAAAAGTATATGCAAAGTTATAAAATTTAGAAGATGAAGAGAAAATCTAGGTGACTTTTGGCAATGACATATTAAATACAATATTTTAATATGACACCAAAAGCAAAAAATTTGATAAATTGGATTTCATTAAAATTAAAAACTACTGCTCTGCCAAAGATATTGTTTAGAGAATGAAAAGACAAGCCACAGACTGGGAGAAAAATCTTTGCAAAACACATAACAGATAAAGGACTTAGAATGAAAATATCCTAAGAACACTTAAAACTCAACAATAAGCAAACAATCCAATTAAAAAATGGGCAAAAGATCTGAACAGACACTTCCAGAGATATGCAGATGGCAAATAAGCATATGAAAATATGTTCAACATTATATATCAGTATGCAATTGCAAATTAAAACAACAATAAGATACCACTACACATATTTTTAAATGTACAAAGATTTGTTTTAATCAGATATGTTAGAACACGCAGACATGGAAATGACTGTTATAAATGAAGACTTTTTTATACTCACAGATCCCTAGAAACAGCAAGTAGGCACATGGCATGCACAGAGTCACATGGGGGAACAACCGGTCACCCAGCAAAAGCTTTCATTGTGATTTTCGCAGGAAGAAATGGACTAAGCAAGGTAAACAGGTATTTTTCAGTGGGCCCTGGGAATTAGAAGCTATCCTAAGTTATCTGTAACCTGGCACTGGGTTATTAGGGCAGGGAAATATTAACTTGGTGTGCAAAATTGAAAGAAAATTGTCAGAAATATTGTGTTTTAGATTGATTGGTTTGTATACGGAAGCCACACTTACAAGACAGCTTGGGCTCTTTTTAGGAATTGGCTGTCCCTAGGAGGAGCAGCCTGTCCCTAATCAGCAAGGCCCCAAGATGTCAAAGTTTCATAAAATACAGAAAATAAAAAACAAAATTATCGCAACACACCTGTAGAAATAGCTGAAATCAACACTGGCAAAAATGTGGTGCAAGACAGATTCAATCAGTGGTGGGGATGCAAAAGTCCACAGCCACCTTGAAAGACAGTTTTGCAGTTTCTTATGAAGTTAAATATAGGTTCATCATCCAAATGTGCAAAAATCGACCTAAATATATGACTCATTGGTTGAACTTTTGTGTCCACATAAAAACCTGCATGTGAATATTTGCTGCAATTTTATTCAAAATTGCCAGGAATTGGAAGCAACCAAGATCTCCTTCAACAGATTAATGAATAAAATGTGGTACATCCATAAAAATGGAATATTATTCTCTGATAAAAAGAAATGTGCTACCAAGTGGTGAAAAAGACATAGAGGACCATTAAATGTATATTACTAAATGACAGAATCTAGTGTGAAAAGACTATGTACTGTATGATTTCACTATATTACGTTCTGACAAAGGCAAAACTATGGAAACAATACAAGATCAGTAGTTCCCGGGGATTTGGAGGTAGGGAGGGAACAGATAAATTGCTCATTTTCAAGGCAATGGACTGTTTTGAACAATACTGTAATGATGTGTGACATGCATTTGTCAAAACCTATAGAAGTGTACAAAATGAATGAATCTAATGTAAATGATATATTATGATTAACTAATGGTCTTTAGTCACTCATAATGTATCAGTATGGATTCATCAATTGTTACAAACGTATCAAATTAATGCAAGAAATAATTTAAAAAATATATTTGCAGAGATGTGAGGTATAAGAACTCTCTGTACTTTCTGTGCCAAGCTCAAAATAAATAAGTGAATAAAATCAATCTCAGAGCCAGGTGCCGTGGTATGTACCTATAATCCAAGCAATTTGGGAAGCTGAGGGAGAAGGATCACACGAGCCCCGGAGTTCAAGGCCAGCCTGAGTTACACAATACATAAGACCTTGTCTATTAAAAGAAAAAAAAAATTAAAACTGAAAAGGTAAACACCACATAGGAGAAGATATTTGCATTTCATGTAGCTGACAGACTATCCAAGTATTTAGAAAATTATAACAAATTAATAAAAATAACTTTTTTTTAAGAAAAAGGAAGATCTCAACAAAAAAATTCTCAGAAAAGAAACCAGAAAAGCCGCTCTCCGTACTGAATTCAACTGCAAACTCGAACTAATGACAAACACGATGTTATTCTCACTGTCCACAATGTACTTACGGGCTGATTTCCAATGCGTGAGACTGCAGAGCGGGCAGCTCCCCCACTGGGCTGTCAGATGTGCGGACTGCGACACGAGCTTTGGCAAGATCTGGTTACTCGCACTATGTGCCTCCTTCGGCACAGCAGCTACTCCTGCAGGGAGGCACTCAAAAGAAACGTGCACAACGGGAGACACATACAAAAATATTCATCCTAACACAGTAATGCTGAATATTTGGAAATAAGAGAATAGACAATGAAATACATACAGCGCAATATTACAGAGTATGTTAGATAAATAACCTTGAGCTGTGTGTATCAACAGGACTAAATCTTCAGAGTAACAATGAATAAAAATGAGAATTATAAGTGGATGTTTGAAAATACGCAATATATTTAGAATATATATATAGAGAGAGTGAGTAATAGAATAAAAACATGAATTCAAATAACAAACAGCAAGTTTTAGGGAAGTGGTTATCTCTAAGCAGAACGAGAAAGGGGATTGGAGAAGGTTATACATGGAGCTTCCACTACTCCTGTTATGTTTTACTTTTCGAAATAAACCTGAAACAAATGTTGGCAAAAATGTAAGGATTTTATTTCAAACTGGGTGGGAATTATGACTGTTGTTCTTGCTGCTATACTTTTCTGTATATTTGAAATATAATTAGTGTTCTAGAACAGATTGGCTCCCTAGCGTTTAGCTTTAAAGAGAGCATGGAAGATGGTGGTTGGGACAATGAGCTTTTAAGAACCAACTCAATAGTGATATAATGAGTGCAGTGGACTCAACTCAAGAGACAGCGATGGGAGTTACGCTGTCATAAAATGAGCATCAGTGACAAGGCGAAGCCCTTATACCCTGACTATCCTCGGCAAGGGAGGCCGCCCCAAATCCCACTTGTGAGGGTCCGATGGGAAAGGAGGGTTCTTCCTGTCAGAACGCCTCTCGTTCATAGAAACACCATCAGCTGGGCTGTCATGACTAACAAAGCCAAAAGGAGAGCGAAGGCTTTGTTTCCCCTCGTGCCCCCGCAACACTGATGTAGCCATTCAGTTGTTAAATAAACCCCTTGCCTTGCACATCTGCACTACGCTGATATGCGAGGAAGTTGATAGTGCCATCCGTAACTGTGAGAGGCAGTGTGGCTGTTGTGTGATGTGAAAAGTTTACATGCAGAGAGACTGACTGGAGAAAGAAATAAAAAGCCATGCGTAGTGGTTAAGACACAGAGATTATGGCTCTTCTCGGGATTCCGGGGTGGGTTTGAATTGTCAGCATGTATCAGTCCTACTAACAAGACTGATTTTAAATACCGCACACATTTTGGGCATGCAGTTTGAGATCCAGTACTGAGAATGCCAGATTTTTAAAGTCCCTTCCTATGCCAGTCTTTGGGGATTAAACATGATTCCATTTGAATATGTCTCTGGATTTGATTACATGTTCTGAATTCTTTAAATTTGTTTTAAGTTTTTTTTTAATTTTGTTCCTCTGATCCATCTGTGGTATTTTTAAATTTTGTAATCTTCCCTTTAGATAAAACTGTCCCTAGTTCCTAGAACAGAAATGCTCTCTAAAATATCTGTTGATAATGCTGATGAAGATTGTAACAGAGTGAATATTTCTTATACCCTAAGCATGATCATCTAATTTGATGGAATGCAAATAGAGATACTTAGAATAGTCATTTAGAAAGGCAAGATAAGCTCTTTAATAAAAAATACCCAGGATTACCTTTCTTAGTTTGCTCCCTTCCATATTCATCTACAATATTTTATTCTGTTGATTCTAGTTCAGTTTCTATAAATTTGCTTTCTATTCCTTTTCTTGCATCAAATATTTGCTAAATCTTCTAAATGCCAGGAGTTTTGCTTCATGCATGATACGCTAAAATTTAAAAAGACACGGTTTCTCTCCTCAAAGAACCCACAACTTTCAGAGTAAGTAAACACTATACATTACCACAGTACTGTAGGTTTGAAAACGGTTGTGGATAAAGTTACTGAATGCCACAGAAAGGCAGCAGCTTACCCTGCTGTGTGACAATCAGGGCGGTCTCACCCACAAGGATCTGCGTGTGCCATCAGAAAAGGGTAAACAGGGAAGGCCGGGGACAAGGAGAGACCTGCTGGGACGAGAAGCCAGAGCAAAGGCCCAAAGGTCTAAAGTAGTATCTTCGGCTCAGCAAATGATAAACTATTCTTTGTTTTAGAGAGAAAAGTGGAACACATTTGGACAATAAATTTGGGTTCATATTGGGAAAGACTTGAATGTAATGCTAAAATTTAAGATAATTTTTAAGTCATGATGATGGCGTTGATGAGTGGTGTTGATGACATGCTTTGATCTGTGCTTCGAAAGGAACGTATTCTAGAACAAATATGAAAAGTAGGAAAAGAAGAAAAGCTAAAACCTAATATAGGCTAGTTAAGAGACTGGTGAACTAGTCTAGGTGGGCACCCAAAACGGTAAAGAAAGCAAAAAACTAGAGAATTATTCCACCAGCAGAATTCAAGGGAGTTAATGATCAGATATGTGAGAAAGAGGAAGGAGGCTAGAGGAAATGTTAAAGGTATTTCTGTGCTTTCTAGGCTTGATGCTGGGGAGGGTAAAAATATAAGAGATAGATCAACAAAGGAACAACAGCAGCACGGTGTGACGGATGAGCTTGATTTTTGATGTTAAGTTTGAAGTTCTGGCATTATTACAAGAATTTGGTGCTCATAAAGATATGGAACTGGGCACGTACATTTGCGTGACATCGGCATAGAGTTAATATCTGAAAATACTGGAGTACATAAGCTCGCCATTGGGAAGAATGAAAGCACAAGAGCAGTGAGGATAGAAAATGAAGAACGTCTACACTACACCTGTCCTGCCCAGTGGTGGACGTGATGTTTACACCAGGAGAAAATAAGACAAGAGATAAAGGTGTCTCATTACCATGATGAAAAGTATAACAGTGCAGGGCTGCTTAAATTACTAATGTTTAAGACAACAATTGATTATTTTATAACATTTCTTCAGCCTGGACAACACCAGATACACAGCTTGCTGACAAGAGAGGTTCTATAAAAGAAATATGGCTGTGGATTTAGCTCAGTGGTTAGAGTGCTTCCTTGCAAGCACAAGTCCCTGAGTTCAATCCCCAGCACCAAAAAAAAAAAGAAAAAAAAAGGAAAAGAAATATAAAGAAATATATAACATACATTTAATGAAGGGTATTGATACTATTCAAATACCTGACTATTGACAGTAAAAGAAAAAGGTGAGAGTTGTATCACATTAAATGTAAAAATCTTTATATTATTATTTTGCTAGAATCAGTAATTAGTAAGTATCCCACAATTTGAGGTTAAAAACTACTTATAATGTCTGAAAAGAAAAAAAAATTTAAGATCATTAAGATAAAATTTAATTCTTTGAAAATATAGCATATAAACAGATTTTTAATCTTTCCAATAAAACCAGCATTTTCTATAGTTCTAATACAGAGAGGAGTAGAAAGATAAGTTTTAAATTGTTAAACTTATATTACTTCTTTTAAGGAAAGGCAAGCCACATCTTCTGGTCTGTTATTATGAGGAATGAAGAACTAAATACAACCTGATTAAAGATTAATGATTGTAACTAGAAGCAAGAAATATAAAAAGAAAAATTTAGCTTAACACAAATGATAATAGTTTGTACTTCTAAAAGTTTACGGAAGCAGTCCAGAAAATTCTAGTTCTTTTGTAGAATCTCTTAACAATTTAATATTAATGAAAGGAGAAGATTTTTGGCTTATAGCATTGCAACTTCAATCCTGTTGTATTCCTCCTGTGCAAGGCTGCCTATAGCTGGTGGAACGCCACACTTAATACAACTAAGAGCAAATATTAAGTAAACATTGACTCTATACAGGCACTTTACATGTTTAATCTAATTTAATTTAATAACCACATCAACCCAAATGAAAAGAAAAATTGTATACAAAGGAAAATACCCAAAAATAAAAGGAAGAGAACGAGTCTCATTTTAACTTTCTTTCAAAATTCTCTCTTACTGCATAATTTTACTGATAAAATTGATAGAGGAGGAGGGAGGGTAGAGTGGGAAGAAGAGTAAAGAATGAGCTCAATTCATAATATACATGCGCTTACTAAAGAATTCAGAGAATTAGCAATTCACAGAATGAAAATCTGAGTTCATCATTTTATTTTATTCAACACTTTCGACAAATTTTTGTTGGGTACTTACTACACGCTAGATATCATTTGAGGTGCTAGGATACAGATACATCAGTCTAGAAGTCATGAAAATTTCTGCCTTGCATAAAGCTTATTGAATCCCTAAGCAAAAACTCATAGCTAACAACTGCTAGTGTGAAGTGGGGTACAGAAAGAAGACAGGTAACAGGGATAAGAAGTATGTGGAGTGAGTAACAGTTGAAATTATTAGAAAGGTGGTCAGAAAAGCCTTCACTGAGAACATAACATTTGAGTCATGAGTTCCAGGAGGGTTGAGAGAAACCCACGTAGCTATTGAAGGGAAAAGTGGTTCCACGTGGTGATTTTAGCAAATGCAAAGCCAAAATGTGCAGCACACTTGCAGTACTGGAAGAACAGACAGGACCTTAAGGGATCTATTTAAAGTATCCAGTCTAGCTGCAATGAGAGGCAGTATTGGGCCAGACCATGCAAATCTTTGTAAGCCATTACATGGACTTCATCTTTCCCTGAGATGAGATGCAAATGGAGGGTTTCAGGCTGAGTTGGAAGAATGCTACAATTTTGTGTTGCAATAAGGTATTCATACAGTTTCTATGGTTGACTTTTTATAGAAAATATGTTTCTCTCTATTCCTCTCTCTCTCTCCCCCCTTCTGTGTGTGTGTGTGTGTGTGTGTGTGTGTGTGTGTGTGTACATATCTGGTAGTCAGAATTCTAAAATTCTCATCCCATAGCATTAATCTAGGTACTACTATAAATGAACTTTTCAGATACAATCAGGTTACTGATCAGCTGACCCTAAAATAGGGAGATTAGGGGTGTCTAAGTGAGTCCAGTGTACCCACATAAGCCCTTGAGAACAGAAGTGAAAGAAGATTCAAGCACAACAGGAAATCAGTGAGATTCAAAGCAAGGGAAAGACCTGAACTGCTGCTGCCAGCTATGAAATGGAAGAATGGAGCCACCAGAACAGGAAGACTGATGACCTTTCAAAGCTGTGACAATCCCAGTCCTGCGACCACTGAGAAACAGCAGCCCCACTTCACATCTGACAGCACATGGAACTGAACTTCGGCGATGAGCTGATGAATCTAAACGTATGCTCACCCCGGAGCCTTCAGGAAGAGGCAGAGCCCTCTCGCCCGTGTGATTTCAGCCTGTAAAACCTGGAAAAGAGGAGTAGTGGACCGTGCTTCGTCCAGGCTGCTGCACTATAAAACTGAGAGATGATAAATACATTCTATTAAGTCACTCACTTCGTAGTAGTTTGATATAGCAGCAGTAGAAAACCAAAACACGAATAAAAGATAAAACACCTAAATATTGTGTTTACCTAATGTTTCATTTAAAACAAAGTCTGCCAGGAGAGAAGAGAGGGGATGAGAAGATAAAAAGAATTAAGATGTGTTCTGTGCAGGCATCGACTCCTTATGATGAATGTAATTATGTACTACAAACATGTACTAATAAAAATTAAAAATTATAAAAACCTCTGTGCCCTATTCTCATAAAAGAATTGTAGTAGTCTCCTGGTGTATGACTCTCTAAGTTTGGACAACTCAGTACAAGAGAATTAATTACCAAAGTAAAGAATCATGTGCTACATAATAGATAAGCACAATACACTAAAATTTTACTATAGGAATTTTATTTGTAGCATAATTTTCTAAGTAATTTTCCCTATTCTGGTGAGTTCAGGAAACCTAGAATTCATTTGGAAAAATTTAAATATATCTTTTCTCCATGCCTAATTAAGGAAACAAAATGCCACCCTAAGGAATCTAAAAGACTTGCAGGGTTATACATAGACAAATTCTATGGTTTCTGCAAATGTCCCTAGGTTTGGTGACACGTATTTGCTGTTATCTAATCTACCTTAGCATTGAAATCACATGTGTTTTGATGAGCTTTTTTATTAATTCCATGTTAGCACAGGAGACACTAGGTTACAGGTTTCCAGTTCCCTTGAAACACTAAATATTCTCATACATCACAAGTCTTGCATAACTCACAGTGCTTGCTCTCATCAGAACATCCTGAGCATGATGTCTCTCTTACTAGGAGATTTTTTTCTAGTGCATTGTGTGCACATGTGTAAGCTCAAGTCACTGACGTCAAAACACAGACTGCGTTTTGCTGTAAGACACCCATCAAAAACGACAGCGAAAGCTGCCCCCGCAAGTTCTAGTCTTCGGTGAAGATGATGAAACCCTCTCAGAAATAGATAGCTTCATTCAAACCAGAGCCTAAAAACACCAGATTGATCCTCTGGTTTCAAACGGTTTTTCAATAGCAGTTGACAGTGGCATCCTGTGGAGCTCAAAAGATGGTCGTGTCTTCTTTGAAACAGGCCTTTTAAACACAGCCATCATTCAGAGCACTTCAGAAAGCTCTGCTCTTTCTCTCGTTTCTCTTCCCCTTAAAAATTTTCATATATAATTAATCATTTTAGGAAAAAAGAGGTGGAAAGGCAATCTAATAGTGCCCACAAATTTCTTCTATTACGATCATTTCTTACGTGACTGAACATAACAAAAACATAGACAATCTCCTCCTTAGACTGCCTGAAACTATTAAAAATTATAATCTTAAATTTTTAAAAATACATTTCCCTTTGGACTTTTCTAATTTAATTTAAACTACTACATGTTCATACTAGGTGCCAAAGATAATTTAGAGGGCAAATGCCACATTTCTCTATTTCTAAAGTGCTTTAATTGCCTGTGTTTTCACATTCTAAGTAATTTAATAAATTTCTTATTAATACCTACCAACATGTACCAGGTTCAGGACTTGGCACTGAGAAATCACAAATTAATGAAATGCAGCCTCTGCCCATGAAAAGTTCATAATCAATTCATAATCAACTACACACACACACACACACACACGCACGCACGCACACACCAACTAATAAACAGACTCCAATTGAAAGTTATTTCTACAATTAAGACTATCCGAGTTCATCTCGGTTGGAGAATTGGGAAATTTCTCAATAAATTATGACCTGACCCTTTCACCCACTTTCAAATAGATTTTTATCATCTATTATTTATCAATTGATCTCTGAGGCTAAACTAAATCAATGTATTTTGTTGCTGTCATTTTAAAAGCAATCATATTTCTTGGAACTGAAATATAGTAAGGTATTCATCATTGTTATCTCTTAAATGATCTTTGTGAATAGTATAAAAATTAAATATGTTTTTCTTTCAAGATTGAAATGAGTACAAATAGAGATGAGAGAGTCAAGGGGATGGTTAAAAAGTATGCAGATGTCCCCTCTGGTCCAACAACATGTGCCAAAAACATATTTCATAAATGTGCATAAAAACAGTCTAGTAGAGTATTTTTTACAAAAAAAAGATAAGTTATAAAGATGATTTGGAAAAAAAACTTTAAACAAAATCACATTAAACATAAACTTTCCGCATGCTTGGTCACTTTTTTTTTTTTTTAAGATTTGAGGACTTTTCTTTTAAAATATGCAATTCCAAATGAATAAATGGATACTGAGTAGAAAACAGGCTCTCTTCTCTGTCAATCTCCCAGCTGAAAACAGAGCACAGGAAGTTGGAGTATTCGTCCTCCTCTGAGAATGACATATTTTGGTTTCTGGGAAGAATCAAAGTAACAACTTCGATAATCGTGAGTTTTTTTCCAGAAAATATTGAAAATCATTCAAATTCTCCTCTTCCTCAATGCCAAAGTTTCATAAGCATGGTGATATGTGATTCCCAATTTTTCATAATTACACCTTGCTGCATTTTCTATAACCTAATAAAGTACTTTATTTCAATAAAAAAGCAACTAGCCCATACATGATGACCAGGCTCCATATCAATTGTCCCTCATTAATGTTACAGAAAAGCGATTAGCATTTTGAGGCAAACAAGGTGTACTTAGTTAGTGGGGCATGACCTTGCTGTCACCAAATTATATCTATGATTAATGATCTTCTCCAGTTTAAAGTCTGAATCATAATAAATAGATTATAAGTGAAAACTGGGGGATGGAGAGAGGTATATGGGAAAGATGAACCTTAAGACTTGAATCATACAAGGTATTGTTCAATATTGAATTCAGCTCATAGTGCAATTGACCTCGAGGTTGATGTTCAGATTCCAAGGCAGCAGTTTGCAGCCTGGCCACACATAAAAATCACCTGGGGAGCTTTGTAAGAAGCCTAGTGTTCGTGTCCCACCTCAGACTAATTAAATTCTCTGGAGATGAGACCCGGGCACTACGAGGTTCTCAAAGAATAAATGCCACAATATCCACTTTTAAGAAGTGAAATTGGAGTCAGAAAAAAAAAAAAATGAAAACCAAGAGAGCTATATTTAAACATGTTATGATAAAGATTTTTCATGAGGTTTTTCTGCATGACATTGACATAATGAAAATTAAGTTTCTGTAATGTAATAATTAGTCCAGAGCTAAAAAGAAAAATTTTGTGCATTAGTCTCTAGGTATTTATTTCATCACAGAAAATATCATTGTGTTCTGTGAAAGACAGTTTTATTTCACTTTAACCAATCTAAGGTAGGATAGAAAAAATAAAAGACAGGTAGAAAGGAGACAAGGAAATCATAACAACAAATTGTGCTTTTAAAAAGATTGCAACTTCCAGGACCCAGTCAAAGTTACCCAAGAGGATCGTATCAGCATTTCCTTATTTAAATTTAGGCTTCTTTCCTGCCAAACCCATCACACTCAAAATTCCTCGGGAATATGAAAAGTCCATAAATTGACATAATTGAGAAAGTAAAGAGAGAAAATTGATACTAAGATGAAGAAACAGTTGAGAAAATTCAAAGAATGCTTAAATTACTAATTTTTATTTAAAAATGGACTAATGCCTGTGATAAGAGCTAGTACCTTTCTAGGGGGGTGGATCACCTTTTCTGGAGGTTTCCACCCCCAAGAGAGGCATAAATATTCCCAGTTTCAGGAAATAATGTGCCTCTCTCTCTCTTGAGGGCCTGCACTCTTTTTTTCTGAATGTGTACCTTTGAATTTCTGCCTGATAAAACCCTTCTCATGCTTTTTGCTGACTAGTCCTAAAAATTCTTTTTCCACAAAGGAAGTAAGCAGACTTTAAACATATTCTATTGGCATATTGGCTTAGGTTAACTATCTTAGCTCCGGAAAACGTCTTGCATCTTCTCCCGTGACAAATCCATTAAAATCACAGGCAAATTAGAGAAAGCTGAAACCCCAAAAGTCAGAGAGAATTATTTTAGAATTAAAGCATTTGCAAAAAAAAAAAAAAAAGTGTTTTCTCTTGGACATGCATGTATATATAGAGTCACACACTGATACACTACAGCTTCCTTTTAAATAACACTGATCCAGAAGCCATCCATTCTGATAACAATAGATTTGAAAGACACAAAAAGGAAGAAAGGAAAAATGAGAGAGAGGGATGGGGAAAGGAGAAAAGGAAGAAGGGAGGGAGGGGGGAAGCAAAATAATAGAAGGCAGGGAAGGGAAGCTAGAGATAAAACTAAACATAATTTGTCATTCTCTTTTGTCCCTGACTCTGCAATGACTTTTACTATTCATTCTCTCCTTGACTTCCGTTTATCTCTCAACCAGCCTTTGAACAAACATCCTCAGCAACTCCTAAAGTTGGTGGACTGCCAATGGACTCACTAAAAGAGGTTCACGAAGACGGCAAACTAGACTCATAAACAATTGTTAGTCAAAGTTCCGAGTAACCCATACTGATATAGAACTGTAATTTAGTTTGCTGTCTGTTAAAATGACAGAGTTTTTCTTGAATTACTGTAAAAGATTTTTCTTTAACTGTTGAAGAACGTTCAGGGAACGGGGGCGGGTTCTGAGTAACTCTCTTAGACTTCGTGCTCATCGTCCATTTGAAGATACCATTTGCTAGACTCCCCGCAGTTCTGCTGAGGGCCTTGATAAACACTTACTGAATGTATTCATGGTATTCGAATCTTTTCACACTGGTAATGCTACCTGTTAAATATAGTATGTTTAATCCTTTCAATTCCGATATTACTATGTTTTACAATAATTTCTGTGAATCTAGTTAATTGTGAGATCTTTTTAGTATTTATATTCAGGCAATAAATTCTTTTTGTTTTCTCTATTAGTAGGCAGTTAACTTGGTCCTAGACTCTCTTCAAGAATGAATTGCCAACTTTCATTATTTCAGATTAAGAGGAATTGGTGCTGAGATTTAGATCCCTTTATACATATAAACCACTTTCTAGTGTAACTTGGAAGGAGGTAATAGTCAGATGAACACAAAAACACCCTTTTGCTCAGACATTACTCAGAAAACAAATGAAGTCTTTTTCATTTAGTGCAACAAAAAAAGTTGTAGATCATGTAATTTGTTAATTTGTTACTAATATTATGTAGTGTTGGTAGTATTCAGTCATGAGTCCTCTACACCTTTGGAACATATTAACATTGGAAATCATGGAATAAATTCTTGGGCAGATTGGAAAGGTAAATATAATGATGATATGTGTTATATAAATATGTGCATAAATATGTAGGTAGAAATAAGATTTGGAAATGGTTGAATGATGCATTATCTTATCATTTATAATATTTTTTATTCTTAACTTGCTGCCAAATTTTGTGCTTAGTTGGAGAGAGTTTCATATGATTTTTTGTATGTTTATTTATGGTATTTTTCACTAAAAATGCATCATTACCTTAGCAGCTGCTTCGCCACATGGAGCAGCATGTGTGCTTTTTAAAAGAGATCCAGAGCACCTTCCCCCAGAAACCCAGAGCCAATATGCTTTGGAAAATCTACAGCGGGACTCAGATTTTACCGGCAAGATAATGTACAATTTAGATTTTCTACAGGTTTTTTTCCAATAATAATTTTCTATACCATTTCTTCTTTCCTAACTTTTCTGTTTAAAAATAATGTTTCAAAAAAGGAAAACTATATAAAAGTTAATGCATAATGAAAGAAATCTTAAAATACATACTCTCTTTAGGGCCATTTTGGAAGAAGTTGGGGACTGTCTCTACTTAACAACGAAAACATGAGAGAAAAAATATAGCAATGGGTAATGGTGCATTTTTCATGAATGAGCCTTTCCTTGTTTCATGTAGTTAAGAGAATCTGTATCTTACTGTTTATTTCGTGTGTGTGTGTGTGTGTGTGTGTGAGAGAGAGAGAGAGAAGATAAGGGAGGGGAAGGGAGGAAAGAGGAGCAGAAGAAAGGGGGTAGGGGAGGGGACAGCAGGGAAGAAGAGTCATTCCAAGTGTACTTCCGGGGGTGATGACAAAATGGTGAGTGTTCAATTTTTTTAAAAAATTTTACTGTAAAATACACATGGCCACAAATCCCCCTCAAATACTGCCCTTCACTTTGAACACACTTACCCATCATACTTGCCACTCTCTACAGCAGTTCTGGAAGTCTTTTACGAGCAACTTTATAAAATGTGATTTAAAAAAATACCACACGTGCCACTGCTGAGTGCCTTCCAACTCAAAGGCAGACATTCAGAAGGTCACGGCGTGTCCCCACGCCCTGGATCTGGCTCCACGGGCCCTCAGGCTCTTCCTCAAAGTCAGAATGACTTTGAACGGTGAACATTTTGAATGGATTCAGGTCATCACAGCAGCCACAATGACAACACAACAGGAAAGCGCACTCCCAGAACTGCTTCGGAAACTAACAAGAACTGTGGAAAGGTGCGTGTGAAGCACAGCAGAGTATTTTGAGTGGGATTCATGGTAATGTGTCTCTTACTGTAGCAATTTTTTTTACTTAAACAGACCCCATATATATTTATCACACCTCATAGCCCTCCTCTGCCTCAGTGCTCAAGTGCCTGCATCCATTTGCATGTATCTCTTGAAAATCTAATCTCAGTCCTCCAAATCTGTGTGTCAAATCCAATGACTCTTCGGGTATTTTTTAGTTTATGGATAGCGCACTTTGAAGACTACTACTCGTGGCAGGCAGAGACACACAGACAATAGTACAATGCTAGCAAAGTGATCTAGAAATACGATGCACTGTATATTTTGTGTTTGTTAAACAAAGTCCTGACTTTTTATGAAATTATGTTTTAAATGAAATAATCTGATTTAGGTCAGATAGAACTTGTAGATAGATAAGTTCTTTATCTCCTCAGAACTCATTAGCTCAGTATATGAAGTAGATCTTTATAAAAACACCTGCCACAATAACTCCCCAGACTGTAATTTAGGAGTATACTTATAATGCCTATAGGAAAAAGGTAAAAATATAATTTTGAATAATTATAACATAAATAAAACAATATCTCTATCAAAATTCCAAACTCTTTACATGTAATCAGTTGATTAAGAAAACATACCACATGAATTATTGGATTTGATGTGACAGACAAATGTGTATTTTACAGTGCTTACTATTACAAACATGCATCTGCATAGAAATGGAAAATAAACTATGTCTAAAAGAGGAAGAACTCTTCCTAAATTTAAACCTGGGCCCTCTGAGATATAATCCTGACTAAGAGGGTTGAGTCAACGATGGGCCACAGATCCCTCAGTAGCAAGGTGTGCACGAAGGGTGACTTCATGTGTCTCACGCTTGACAGCCTCAGCGACTGAGCAGGTGACATAAGTGAAGGGAGTGGGCAGCAGGTTGCTAGGCAGTACTGTAATGGTAACCAGCACTTGCTTCCACGGACAGAATGTTTGCATCTCTCTACAATTAATATTCTGAAGCCCAAACCTCTAATGTGATGGTGGTTAGAGATGGTGTCTTTGGCAAGCAGTTTTAGATGAGGCCATGAGGGTGAAGTCTCCATAATGGTATTAGGGTCCTTATAAAAAGAGACACCATAAAGTTAATATATCTCACCACTGGAGAGATAGAGCAATCTCTCTCTTTCTGTCTCTCTCTCTGACTCTATCTCTTTTTCTCTCTTCCACGCACCTTCCCCAAAGAGAAAGGAAAAGGCTGCCCTCTGCAAGTCAAGCCAGAGCCCTCAGCAGATCTGACCTGCCACACCCCTGACCTGGGACTTCCGTTCTCCAGGGTGGTCAGGAAATAGACTCATGTCATTGAAGGCACCTAATCTCTGGCATTTTGTCATAGCAGCCCAAGCTTGTATAATAGACCTCATGTCAGTGCAGCAGTAGGTGATAGAGATGGAGATTAGGGAGTGTATGGCTTGGACCGAAGTCACTAAGCTCCAGAGGTTTGCAGGATATGGGAAGGTGAGTTCAAATGTGGTATATCTGATTTTAAAGAAAACATGGAAATCCAAATTTAAATGTCAAAGATGCCTAAATTCTACAAATCAGCCATAAATTCAAGTTCTGGTTTATTTTGGTTAATGAGCAGTGTATATATCTGGGGGGCAATTCAACTCATCAGATATATGTATATGTTATTAGGCTTTAGGCTGGATTATCATAAAATATTTTAAAATTCTATGAATATATATCAGTGTGAATTTCAAAGGGCAAAAGGTAACTGCTTTGCTTTTGTTAAAGCAAACAAAAACCACACAGCTCTTGACCAATGAGACCATGGATAACGGTTTGAGATCTGGCTCAGCCCAGTTACCACCATCTGTGCCCCAGCTAGGCCTAGACTTTCTCCCCAAAAGATGACCTTCTCACCCTTCACAAGGGCACCCCAGCACTGGATAACTCCTTCTGTTTCTGCGGCTTGCAGCTTCAGCCGGTGGCCAGTACGACGCACCAGATCACACCCAGGCCTGACTTCGTGTTGCCTGGCCTTTGATGGGGCTTGCCAAAATTGAAGTCGGCCAAGTTTAAGCAAGAGCTGGTACTGAGGAAATCAGAACTGGCTCTTCGGTCCATCTGTGCTACAAGAGGCAGCATTGCTGGAAGGCAGCAAAGGCCAAAAAGCCAGTGGAGCTGCGGACTAGGGGTGCCAGATACACGGCCCAGCAAAAGCCAAGGATCAGAGACCTGGAGACGGGCTGCAGGAACTAGAGCTGCGGCTGCAGGCAAGCTGGCTTAACTCTGCTGGATGACCTCTCTGCTGCCCAGAGCTGCTGCCCAGAGCTGTGGCCAGCTCGATTGGACCTTTGTGCGCTGCCCCATTCTTTACTGCATCCCAGCTTTCAGCACAGGCAGCACAAACTTCACGTCTGCCTCCCAGGCCTTTCTTCTCCCATGACATGGAAGAGAGACTATCTTACGCACATCGCTAGCCTATACTGTCCAGGTTGGTATGTGGATTCTGTCCTTGGACTAAAGGAAACTATCGAGTCTTTCTTTTTTTTGAAACAGCATCTCACTAAGCAATTCAGGCTGGGCTTGAACTCACGGCAGTCCTCCTGCCTCAGCCTTCCAAGTGTTGGGACTACAAATGTATACCACCATGACTGGTATACCACCAGACTTTGGACTCAGTAAGTCACTTAGTTTAGGCCCTCACAGATTTGCTTGCACAGAGTTGTACTTTAACACATGTCCTTTGATTTTATTAAAGTTAACTAAGAGAGTCGGGAAAATGATTAAACCCCTGAAAAATGCTTTTAAATATATTTTTCATCATATTCAAAGGCAATACAATAAATATAATAATTGGTCACCTTTTGCCTGGCTCTAAGGGAGCTCACAGCCAAAGGTGAATTTCTATAAGGCTGAGTTATTCCTTGAGTTTTTATATTTGTGTTCTATTTTCCTTGGTCTTATTTATCTACTCAAATACCATCTGGAAGGGGGAGGGAATGAATAAATTCAATGAACAAGCTAAAATTGTAGCAGATATCTCTTTTTTCTTTTTTCAAACACAAGGAAATTAGAAGCTAACTACTCTAAAAATTCATAGAATTGAAACCAAAACTAATTTATTTAGCAACCTTCCTTTCAAGTATATCTAAGAGTCCAACTTAGTAGTCCAATAGAAAAAGTGCCTTTTTCTCCAAGTCTTTAAACACAAATCATGTGTAACTTTTATTGCATCATTAATATTAGCTACTGTACCTTCACAGTAATATTTTGATATTATTACAGTGCCATTTTCCAACATTCCCCTGCAGAAGTTCTGTGCCAAACTCCAGCTTTGATTGTATTGTCAACTGAACAACTTTAAGTTTACCTTCTTTTTAAAAAATTTCTTTAGTGGAGAAGCTAGAAGGCTTGATTAGAATTTAACTTTTATTTCTACGTCTTAGACAAAAACAAAAATTGTTAAGTATCCTTTCACAAGGAGAAAAAGAGGACAGAACAGTCTTCTTTGAAAATTGGGTAACTTTTATTATGCTTTTGTTCTAAAATCTAAGAATTAGAGAACTACCATTAACATTTTCCTGTCTCCCTTACCAAGCCAGTTTATTTATGAAGTTAATTCCTGAACCCATCTTTCCTTGCCTGTAAAATGAAAATAAGATTACTAAGAGTGGAATTTTAACTTGTGATTTTTAAATGAAACGTTGTAGTTAATTGTGAAGTTATTATTCAAGAAGGAATGTTCATTTGCTGATTTTGATGGGATAGAGCTGAGGTTAGAAGGAATTAGTGGAATACTGGTCCTAGTTCTGAGCTCCCGCCATGTGATTCTAGCCACTTAACACACTCAAACTACAGCATTTTCATTGGGAAATGAAATACAATATATGCATTAGTAGATTGTTGTGTATAATATTAATTAAAAGCACCCTTCAAATGAAAATCATTGTAAAGTCTTTAGAAGATTCCTAGTCAAGAAACCAAAAGCATTTTTATTCAAATTATCTGTTTTTATCTTTTTCAATGTACAAAGATGAATTATATAGCATATTTTATTGAAATTAGGCCTAAAGTTTCATTTTAAAAAAAAATGAACATTGCCGTTCATTACAAGAGGGCATGATGAAAGCCTCTAAGTCAACAACTATGAAGTAAACCTGCTTTTTTAGAATGATATGCAAGCCTCAGTACTGCAATGATGTCTGCGGAATACACAAATATAATTGTTAAAACAGTGAATAGCCTTCCTCTCTCTAGAATTGCCACTGAAATAACAATGGGCTACAAGTATAAAATCTCCATTTTTTTCCAAATGTATGACAAACCTGTGAATTTTGTGATGCTAAACTGTATAAATGGCTGATAGTTGCGAACAAGTTGCCATCAACCCACCATTCAGCTACACACTCATCCTTGTCTCTAACTTACACAAACACACGTCATTCTCTACAGTGAGCATTACCAATACTTTTCACTTTCTTAATAAAGGGTATGGAAAGTTAAAAAGAAATCCAGAATGTTGAAGCATATATATTGAGATAATCTTTTTTTGTACTAAACTTCCCCCCAAATTAGTGGCTTACTGGTGATTAAGTGTGTGATCTGTGCTTCAAAGCCCTAAAAATTTGTTCTTCAAAATCCAATTCTCTGAACAAATGTCAATGATTCAAGTTTGTATGTGTGTGTGTCTACACGTGTATATGTTCATGTATGCACACATATATATATGTATATGCACAACATGCATACATATATATACATGGTTGATCAAAATACATAGCAAATATTACTTGGCAAAAAAATACATGGCAAAATACATGGCAAATGTTAAAAATGTAATACAGTAAGAGACACATTGCCATTAATGCCCCTCAAAATACTTCCTCTTACTTTGAACACACTTATCCTGGCATTATTGCCACTTTCTGAAGCTGCTCTGGAATTCCATTTTCACACCCTTACAAGATGTGGTCAAATACAGTAGATGCCTCTGTCAAGTGCCATCCAACAGAAAAGTTTGCAAAAGCATGACGTGTGTCTTCATACAAGACATCTGGCACCATGCAACTTCCGGCTCTTCCCCAAAGTCAAAATGACAATGAAAAGTAAATATTTTGAATGGCTTCAGGACATCAAGTCACATAACTAAAGCCATTCAGGAAAGAGAATTTCCAGAACTACTTCAGAAAGTGGTAAGAACAATGGGATGTGTGTGAAGTGAAGGAAAGTATTCTGAGGGGGATTAATGGCAATATGTTTTTACTGTAATAAGTTTTTGAAATTTAGCTATTCACCATACTTTTCAATCATATCTTGTATGTATACACAGTCTCTTAAGCTCCAAATAGATTTTTGTGTTCTTTGTGGAGTAGCTGCCAGAAAGAAAAGCTTAAAAAAAAAATGCAGGAGGACAAGAAATAGTACACACGGAATAGTAATTTATTAGGTTGTACTGTGGCCAGAATCTTAGTGTCCAGTGCCTTAATCTTATTATTTATCTCACAGCAGGACCGTGAAAAACAGGAGTAAGGAAAGAAGGAATGAAAGGCTCTCCTGGGAGGACAGACAAAACCAGCCATTGATTGAATGGTACCTGATTGTTCCTTGTCCGATGCACCTGTGCCGTTTCCTGCCCCTTCCCAAACCTCCCCGGTGCAGAGGGTTGGACAGTACTCATCTTGCAAACAATATCCAAATTGAGATCGGGAGAAAAACAAAAGCTAAATTTAGCCTGACACTTTCTTCATTCCAAGCTTCTACTTTCCTGTGACGCACAAATGTCATTTTCAATGATGGGAAATAAAAGCTATTTTTGATCATGAAAAATGGATTTCCCTTCCCACCGATACCAGGACAACTGCATCCCACAGAAGCATCGCCGCGTCCGGAACCACACGCAGGAAGGCAGATGTCACTAAGTCCTCTCGTCTGTGCTCATTGTTCACAGATCTTGCACAGCTAAGACAGAAAACAGGAGTAGGGGAAGAAGGCTCCAGTCCTACTGGAAATGATCGATAAAGTGTTTCTCAAGAAGTGTTTTATTTCCTTTGGGAAAAAAAAAAAACAAACTTTCTATACATTAGCTCTTCTGATCCTAAATTTGAATCAGATGCCTATCAGGCAAGAGTCAAAAAAATTTCCTGGTTTGGCAAAAACATGTTTAAAAAGTCAGAGCAAATTTCTGCCCTTTCTTTGACTTGAAATGACTATTGTTTGTCATAACGGTCATCAAATTACACTCTTGCGTTTAGCCAAAGCAAACAAACAAAATTTTCAGTAGTTTATAAATGTGTGTATAAAACCATATTAGGAAAAACATTATATCTGAGTGTGAGACTACTTAACTCAAATCTGAAAACCTTCGAACCAGGCAACCAAATAAATGATACTATATTTTAGAGATATTTGCTAGGATATCCTAGTAACGGTCTCAGGAGAAGAGACAAGAAAGTTAAAATCTATCACTAAGCCACTATCACATGTGTGTTTTAGAAAGAAAGAATGTGGCTCTTGTAGTCAAATATACTTTTGCAAATTGAGATGCTGCAGCAACTTACTGACATTCAGTTTATTCACTAAAATGCAATAATGTTTATAAAATATATAATGTATAAAACGTATAATGTTTATAAAGATTGTGGGAAATACCAATTCAATTAATAAATGTTAGGTGTCAGACATATTAAAAGTATTAAATTGAAGTTTTTATAGTATCATGATTGCCATATTAGTCATGATATTAGAACTCACTATATTACTAATAATATTAGTATTATATTATTGATTATATATGATTATAAATGTGACTACTAATATTTTTTAGTTGCATTTTAAAGATATATTTTAACTCTGGAACATTCACAAGACAGAATTCCTATTACAGTAGTTCTGATCTTTGAGAAAAATTATTCAAAGAATAAAAAGTTAAATACAATTTAAAAAGTAACTTAAATTACTATGCATCAAAATAGGCCAGATTATTCTAATAGACATAATAACTAAAGCAGCAAAGCCTATAATTTTTCCCTGAAAAGACAGAGAGGAAAGAAAACAAAATAGTCAATGATGTGTAAAAAGAAAATCTCCACTCTTGGTTACCCCTCATTCAGTCTATTTCATGCAGCCGTGCTTAAGAACACAGAAGGTGACCTGAAGACTGGAGGTAAAATATGTTTCTGCTCCTCTCAGAAGCAGTTAACTCAACAGGCTAGGAGAACCCTCCCAAGTCCTCAGAAAACAACTACACACTCGTGATTGCATTCTTGATGTGGGCAAGTTAGAGCACATGGACGCAGGGAACAAGAGTGGCAGCAAGCTCAAAGGACAAGGCCCCATCCTGCCAGTACCACAAACTCTTGCATTCTACCTAATTAAATTATTCAGACTAAACTTACCATGCAATACAGAGGGCTTTATCATATTCTTACTTAGATTTTGAAAATGAGGGATCTTAGACACAGAAAAGTTAAAGTAACCTGCCCAAGGCTACATGCCTAGACAGCAAAAGATTTGGATCGAGAGCCCAGGTACACTGTGCAAGTTCAGGCTTTAAAGCCTAAATTCTTGACTTCAGTCATTCACCTCCTTTAGACATCGATGTTCTCAGCAGATGGTAAATGAGAGAGGTAAAGCTGCAAACAAGGGAACACTTACTAATAAATGTACTCACAAATGCTTTATATGAACTGAGGGTAAAATGAACATTTGAAACAGAGGATGAGTGGGAATCCCATGTTGCAGCAGCATCTCCAAACCTAAGATCATAAATTGCTATAAAATTATGTTATAAATGACAAAGATCAGGCCAAACCACCAGGCCATAATTTAGAACACATAATAAAATCAACTTCAAGGTAAGAATGTCTCGTTTTCCAAGTAAGAATTTGGTGAGCTAAAAGTACACATACACTAGGAAGCCGTGATTTAGCAAATCATCAGGTTATAAACTTCTTGATGCCAAAATTCCCAGTAAAATATGGTTTAAGTCCCCATAACACAGAGCTTAAAAGGTATTTCTTAAGTGAAAAGTTATAGATGGCTTTGAAGAAAAACACTGAATGATAATACAATTTACATAAAACTTTACATTTCTGCAACTCTGTAGAAAACTTCCCCAATTTTGCTCTAATTTTCTTAAATATTGTTTTGAACTTTCATTAAAATATAAAAAATGGAAGGAGTCTCTTAAGACTAGTTCTTCTGCAATTTAAATGACTCTTACTCAACAAACCCAGAGAAGATGTATTTATTTTATTATTAAGAAAAAATGAACCATGACATTTAATCAATGACACATTTTGTCATATTACAAAGTGTCAAGTGACTCCATAAAACATAATATCAATTCACATAACAACGTTATTTAGGATTTTAGAGTGATATGCCAAATTAAGGGATATTTTCAAAGATCTTTCCTCACCATCTAGACTCAGAGAATGACAATGATGAGGAGAAAAAAATAATGTTTTGGAGTTATAAATGGCTCCATTTTAAGATACATTCTTTTGACAAGAACCGTGATAGCTGTGATAAGAGCCAGAGACCAAGGTCAAAAGTGCAGGCTCCACAAACTACCTGTA